>JAHZNC010000109.1:0-15098 GCA_027744095.1 Zhuqinia jingwanae
AGTAATTGAAATTCCAGGATATGCAGTGAAGTTACTAGAAGATCAGCAGTCAGTAAAGGCTGAGGTCAACGAACTCAAACAAGAAGTACAAAGTTAGTGATTTATCGTTTAATATATCATGTGTAGTGCAAGATAAATTCTCACTGTCGCGTCATTGTTAGATTTAACACTTGTGGTCGCCGAGTAGATTTAACTCTGATCAAAGACAGATTGGCGGAAATACTTCGAAGAACAGATGACAGCAATGGACCGATGTCAACTGAGGCTCCTTTAAATCATCCTTCCATGCCAGTGCGCGAGATTGCGAGTTTCGATATTCTTAATCAGTGGCTTGATATTGAAGATAACAGTACTAAATTGGTAAGCTTACTAACATAATACGGTTGATTACGATTAAGTACTTCATTGATCATTATCCAAAGTAATATAAATGTGCATATTCTTATTAGAGGATTTTATTATTGATTAAACAACTTAGCAGTGGTTCTGTGTGTAAGTTCATGGTAAAAAAATATTGTAATCCCGAAAGCCTTCAGATTTATCCAATAGACAGCTTAAAATTAGGAACAGTTCAAGTTTCAGTTTTGTCAAGTAGTTACACAATTGATTTAAATGAATCTGACATCATGTATAAGTTGTTTAGAATGCCTTTAGAAGATAAGTTTGTATGTATCCCAATGTTACATTCTGTGAAGTAATTTCTTGTAATTTGTAGTATTAGCTTGAGAGTAGAAATAGTGAAGGTTTCAATTTTGTCAAATAGTTACACAATTAAATTCCGTTACTATACAAATTTATTGATTGTTACGCTTAATTTAAAATGCATGTTTGTGTGTTATCTGCTATTGCGTGTGTTTATTTGAAATTAGTATGCATAAAGAACGAATTCGAAAAGTATGCGCATGGGCGTCTTCGAACGGCATGTATATAAAAATATTCTCTCGGAATTCGTATAACATCAGTTCGGTGAGTATGGTTATAGGCGTACCCTCACCGCATTCGCAAATCGCATACGGCGAGAATACTTGCGGCGGACAAAAGCGAAGCGAATCCGCACGCATCCTACATATGCGTAGCGAATCCTCTTCGAATTTAGTGTGCACATCGGGTAGCATTTGGGAATACAATACTTACAAAATACTTTTATATTAGGTATATTAGCTGGGGCCGCAGTTGGATCTAGTTTCTTCTATTATCTTTATAAGTAGTAAGTTTTATATTCCCATGTACTATGACATGGCAACGCTCATTATTTGTATTTATAACAAAAACGCAGATATTCATACACAGTTGCATTGTGATATTTTAACCATGTGCCTCGTTCCATATCCTTTTCAACAAAATATTGGAATGCCATATCCCATTACTATTCGTTGCCATGTAAACAAGCCTCTATGGTGGTGCAATGACTCCGTGGCATATCTGCGAGGATGCAAATATGCGATTTTTGCATTTTTTTTTTTAAATCGAAGATATGCCGGAAAAAATTCGTCAAATTACCATATCTGCGATACACAAAACCAACATTGCGATAATTAGAATATCAGCTAGAATTCATTTTATTCATATCATTAAGATGTCCCTCAACGAACATCCAAAGAAGCATTTCATACAAAAAATTTATCTAAAAGCAATTGCAAGACTAAAGCTAGCTACGATATATCCTCAGTCAGTCCCCAACTGAATGGAATAAGGCACACAAGGATGTTTCTAGTAAGTGGCGAGTGATTTTTTTTTAAAAGTTAATAGAAATATTCAGTTGATCAAAATGGGCTCAGCAGTGTAAAACCTACTTTTAATACATCGCACATCTGAATCCTCGCACATATGGGCGCACACGGGTGCAATGTATAACTTGTTTTATTCTACTTTAAAAAAAAGTTCATTGGAAAAAGAAAACGAAGTGAAACTGGCAGTGCATGTAATGGAGAAACAGAAAATGAAGCAGGGGAACAAGCGGAAGGGTCATGCAACAACTTGTGGAAACCGCAGGCAGGACCACTGACATGTACCAGAACGGAATTTCTGCTTGGTTCACTTACTTACTGAGCGCAAAGTGGAGTATTTCCATAGTTCGATGATGATATATTCGGGGATATGCGGTGTCCTTCCGTCCGACGCTAAAATAGCTAATAAAAACTGGACATGACGGGGTAGGTTATTTCTGAGGATTAGGTGAATACCAAAGGTTACAACGAACTTTAAAGGTCCTGAAAAAACTTTAAATGTTATTTAGTACCATATATTAAAGTAGATGCTTTGCTCTAAGTAAAACGCAAGATAAATGTTAAATTGCTTTGACCTGAGTTTCATATATGTAGACAATGACAATCAAATATACAATATAATTATGGTACGTAAAAACTATTCAAATTCACATGAGCATGTGTACACTCTCCCAGTGTATTTCAGTATTTCAACAAAATTGGGCCAAACGATGTTCCACAAAATATATGCACACTGCAAACATTTAGTTATAACCGGTTTTACTATTATACTAGCTCCCTCACTGCCTGTTTTCCATGGTGGAGTTGCCACTTGTCATGGCATACAAGTCAAGCAAATAAAGGGTGCAATATTGGTAGTGAAAACGTTTCAACAATGTTATTAGTTTGTGGTAAACGATAACGCTGCTACATATCACCACCGCTGTTTTCATAACTACTTCAGTCCGGATTCCGGAACAGACTCTGTTGACTGTACTTTTAGTTGCAGTTACAATGCAATCTTGGAACACATAGAATTAGTGCTGTAGACTACTAATACAATTTTTTGCAGCTACATACATTATTAGTTACTTATCGAAACTCAAATGCTTAACATTAGTACAATTGACCTTACATTACCAGAGACTTAAAAACACTGTATAACCTCAAAAGTTAATCATTTTCCCAACTTTTAAAATTCAACATTTATTGTGTGCAATCGGAATCAACATGTGTGCGCAATTAACATACATACCTACCCTAAAAATTCTTTATCAGATAAATTTCTCAATGGTTTCTACTCTATGATGGTGATCTGCTTCTGCTTCTTGTTATGTGCATAGGTATTAGGTAATATAATTCCAAATTCCTGGCAGACAAAACTACAAATTATCCCAATGAACTGCTCAGATTACTGTTGGCTTAAAAGCATATATTTTTTCTCTCGAAATACTATTTTTCATAATTGTCACTTAGCACATAAAATTACGAATACAAGTTGCCGTAAAGTACAAACAACGCATTGTGGGTGGATCTTGAAACATTTATTTTTGCACAACAAGGTACCCTACGAGCCTAACATTCAAGCCGCTTCTATGCACATATGTATACTTTACTTGGCTACTTTAGGAGGCCTACCTTCCACGGCCAAAGTAGTTTGTCTTATGAAAAATAGTGATTCAGAGCGTAAACTCCAGTTTCTCATTCAAGTCACACACTCTCTATAGGCAACCAAGTACACAATATGTGCGGAAATACTGTTACCGCTGTTGCTTGCAGGCTGATTGAAGATGAGGAGAAGAAAATGAAGAAAAATCCTCAAAAAGCCTCACAACTTTTTTTCTTCTGCTTTGCTTCACTGCATCAAGCAACATTGCACTATACTACGACGACATTGCTTGCTCCCTAAAAAAAAGTGTTTCAGAGATTCACTCGGTTATTATGCTGCCTGCATTTCCCCATAGTTTTCTCCCAATATATACAGACGAAATACTATATACTATTTCTTTATGGAAGAGCATTTAGCGACAAGGAAAAATATCAAGATGTATGTGAAAAAGATCCTATATGAACAATAAGTAGTGTATCATCGTTACTGAAAAGTAGCATTGAAGCAAGCAGTTAGTTCTTCATCCTCTTCCTCTTGGGTTTTTTTCTAGAAGAAAAAAAAACTTATCGTATAAATCCTCCTGGACTCGAGGCTTGGTAGACTGGAGGAAGTAACATTAAGGGATTAATTACACGAGTTGATTATCAGTAACGAAGTCGCTCATCAAGAGATTTTCTCTTCGAGTTGTAGCAGTAAACTCACTTAAACAAACAACAAAATGCTTAGAGTATACGATACAGCACAGCAAAGCATAAAATATATAAAAATGCTTTTGTTTTCTTGTAGGCTTGGATAACCACCCACATTATATGCGTAGTTAGGCTTGGAACTTACAAAGCCTCTAAACACAACATCATCATCGTCGCCTTTCCTTCATTTCATAATAATAATAATAATCATCATCATCATCGTGACTGTCTTCATAATAGGTAATGTCATGTGATGACAAGGAGGAGAATGAGTCCTAACACCTTATCATGTACTCTCTCCTCCGCATTTCTTTCCTCTCTCTCTCTCGTATATATATAGTCATAATAATAGACTATGCGGATATGACAACGACAATGAAATGAGGAGAAGGAGGATGCACGTAAGTGGCATGGCAACAGAATACCACAAAATATACTTGGGGCCATTTTCTCTTGTAATTTTTATACCAACAATATAATAAACTCATCAATGTGACGAAGCGAAACGTAGTGTATTGCAAGTTATGGAATGAAATCTCTCATAATTTCCAAAGTACTATACAGTTTTATCATCCCACAACAAAAAAAATATTGTAGGCTTTAGTCATTTTTGCAACAAGCACTATCAATTATCAAGTAGGTAATATTGCGAGCCAAAATCCTTTGATTGACACGAACAAACAGACAACCACAGCAAATACGATGATAATGTGAACAATAACTTTACAATTAAATTAGGAGACAGTGAAAGAATACTAATATGTATATTTTCATCCCAATAAATATAATAATAATGATGATAGTGTATGGTTTTGCAAGCACAAGCCCTTTTTAATAATTACTACGACGGCCACCAATTTCATAACGTAATTATTATGATCATCAGTTTACTATTATCACCAGTGTTACTTTGTTTGCTACACATGCAATTTATGTTTACTCTATAAAATATTCTATTCACAAGGGGATATGTTAATAATATTAATAAAGACGACGTATACTAAGACAACGCTTCTCTCTCTCGCACGTTCTCTCTTCTAGTTACGCATACACACACACATAACTTATCATTATCGTGATCGGAGAGAGATCATTACCAAGAGCCGCCTATGTATTTTCCTTCCTGTCAACTCTATCCCTTCCTCTCCCTCTCTGTCTCTCTCTCTCTCCCCTCTCACTTTAACTTTTAGGAAAGGCAACGTGAAACTCAAGACGACAGCTTATGAATTACCATTACTGTTCAATCGCTTCATAAGAAAATTCACCGACAGCAAGCTTCTTGTGCGTTCACTATCATACATGAAGACTCATGGAATTGACTAGTATACATATGCTTTCATGCTCGTACCTACAAACATTTTCAGCCAACAACAGAAAAGCATAAGGTAAAAATTGAGAATTGCAATTTTTGTATTGCATTTGTACACACACATTTCCATCGCCTAAGTAGTAGAGTAATACGAGGTTCATCATAAAAACTGTACTCCTCCTGGAGGCACAGCGAAAGCAAAGCGAAGCCGAGAGAAAAAATCCATACAAGAATGAAAAAGATACGAAGCAACAACGCGCCAGCGAATAGATATTTTTTTTATGAAGTAGTAACATTTTTCTATAAAGTTTATATTACTACGCAAGAATTACATAATATAAATATTCATCGCGTTAAAATGCATACGTTATTCTTTCATATGAATTCATATACACATACCTTCTCTCCTCACATGCTTTACTTTGTTGTCAAAATTTGGTAGCGTAAAAATTGCTTAGATCCAACGGAACGTCAAACCAGTCAGCCGTCTAAAGTATTTATTACCTTCATTTGATAAAGCATGCAAAGAAAAAGATTATGGCAAGAAATATTATTATTATTATTATTATTATTATTATACAGACGACAGATGATAGGCTAGTGTGTGGTTTCGTTTGGTGTGTGTCAGCGTTCACCACAGTATTTGTCATTCGTTTTAGAATTTCAGTTTAGTAGACCGAAAGAGAAAAGGATGAAAAGGATTTTTTGTTGATTTTACGTAAGTATAACCATATGAATGCAAGATATCTGCTGTCAGCTCAAAAACTAACTCCGACGTACATTCTGCACTCTGCACTACTCTAGCAGTTCAACTAGAAGCTAAATGTTTTCTACTAAGAAAAAAAATTTCTTCAAATGACATAAAATACTCTTCCAGTCATGTTTTGCAAGGTGTAATTTGACGAAGAAAAAATCTCTCTCTCTTTCTCTCTCTGAAGGATGAATAATAATAACAGTAAAAAACGTTACGAATTAATTTTTTTTAACATTTAAAAGTAAGGAGGAAAAAAGAGCGCCGTCCTTTCAGACGCTGTTGGAAATACATAAATATATGCATAACATTTTTTTCTCCATGCAAATTCTTGTAGTAAAAAGTGAACATAAATAATTCAGTGCATACACATAAGTAATGCTCCTATAACCTAAAAGCATACATAATAATAATAACAACATGAAGACGGGTAGAGAATAAAAAAAATGTTGAGTAAATTTTGTAAAATTAATATGAGTTTGTTGTCTATTGGAAAATATGACAGATGAGGTCAAAGCTTCATGTTATTGTGAAGTATGAAAAATATATATATATTTATATATAATTGTTAATACATCCGTGATCTATATTCTATATAATATGTTATGGGATATATAGACTATGATTTTTTGGTTATTATTATTATGAAGTGAAGTCGTGTCTCAATAATCAAATAAAATCATAAAAAAGACCTCTTAGAGATCTTTTTATACTGAATAAGGTTACATTTGATAACGAAATAAATTTATGATGTGTATTTGTTGCTTGTATGAATTTGATGATGATCATGGTGACCATGATGAATAACTCCATAAGAAAAAATAAAGAAATCAGTCATGACTTGAGTATTCTCATAAAGTACAACACAACACAAACTATTTTATATAACTTTTATACGCCAACAGTTATGTGATGGCGTTGAAGGGGAAAAGGAATATAAAAAAGTGACTGTGAGCACTAAAACAGATGGGTTTTCAAAAGCAATTATTTTTAATCACATTTTATTTAGTTAAGGATTTGAAACATGCTGTGCGCGGTTTTTCAAGGAACGAGCCATCAGATTTACATACAAACTGTCATCTTGTTTGACAAGGTTGTTGATGATGATTTTGGGTTTACGAAGAGAAAGAAGGGGAAAAAATGCACAAGTGCTTGTACAAACGTATTATATGCCAAATGGTGTATTTAGCATTTCAGATAGTTCTTTTGGTGATGCGATGATACAGAAAAGAATGTGCAGCCAAAAGAAGGAAAGCCTAATGCTATATGAACTGCTATTATTCAAAATGTTCTGATCATATATAAAGTGGTTTTTAAATGTTGTTGCCTGAGAACTTAGACACTGCACAAAATATATGGCCATCTCATCTCGTTTGAAATGCACATTGTGGTCCTCCAATACAAATAAATGGAGGGAGGCCATGGAATCAAAAGGCCATTTAATGAAATATGTATCAGTTTCATATCAGAAAATAAGATCTGACATTGTTAGAGTTTGAACATGTTCCAGGAGGAGGGAAAGAACTTTTTTCAATGGTCACACGAAATTGTTTCTTACTTTTAAAGTATCAATGAAAAATAAACCGCGCTTGGAAGAAAGTACCGCTAAATTTATAAACAAATTATGTGAATTTGAAATAGGTAATTGGTGGATTGCGGATGTGAATTTTGATAAGCTTCTGTTGACTCAACTTTTCTTGTATGTTATCACGATCATGGCAACAAAAATATTTTACTTTTTTGGCCACCATCAAAGAAGGATGACTTCAGTGAGTGAAATGAACAGTTTAGTTTCAAGTACCTTAGGTACTGAATTGGGACTTATCCGTTGAACGTTGTGAGTAGAATTTGTGGACGGACGAGCAGATTGAACAGCAATTTTCACTAATGATTCGCTTGGACAGCGATCTTTAAAAAAGGATGTGGAGTTTGAAGTTAGGAAATAGAAAGAGAATTACAAGTGGAGATTCCAAAAAAGAAGGAATGGATGGACAAGATGGATAACTTGACGCATGATCTTCTTTTTTAGTAGCATCGTTTCTCTGTAAATTGTCCAGTCCAGTCTAAAAAAGACAATTCATTGCTGTAACTTTTGCTACTTGAGCATATTTTCTTTGCTCAAAAAAGTTGCATTACCAACATTGCTTTGTTGAAATTGCTGGTGGAGATAAAAAATGTAATAGAATGGCTCTCTGAAGGGTGCACGTGATACTACAAAAAAAGGCGACTATAGTTCTTTGAATGAATTTTTTATTCCAGGAAAAATACAAATAAAATACACACATATGCGTGCACGTAAATACAAACGTACGTGGCTACACACACAACTACTTCCATACATGTCAGGAAAAAGAAAATGGAATCTTTCAAAGAGGAAAAAACTAACGTTTCCTTATGGGTTTGGAATGTAGGTAATCACTCCATCGAGGAAGCAAGAAAAAACTGTGCATCAGAGAATCCAGTTCAGTGAGTATGAAAGATTTTTTTTTTTAAATTGGGCATTGTGATATTTAGGGAGAGAAAAAAATCATGTTTCCAAATCCAGATACACAGTAAATCTTGTGTTCTCGTCGCCAACGCAACATCATCAATTGCATATATAGAAAGAGAGGAAGTATAACAGCGATATTGAATACATAAGTAGCGCAAAAGAAATTGAAATCGTATTAAGAGGAAAAAACGTACAAAAGTATTAAATTGAAAAATGATTCTGCATAACAATAATTTTTTTTCTTTAATATAAAAAAGAAAGAGAACTGTTCCTTTTTTCTACTAGTTTTATTTTGCTATGACTTTGATGATGGTTGCAGAGATAATGCATTATATTATAAGTATGCTATATCGGAGATGAGCAAAGTATTATAGGAGCGAATTGAATGCGAGGTACTTTATATCATGATGTTCAAGATGAGGATGATAGTATCATGAACGTATATAGATATTGGGATATATATACATATATATTTTTTAAAGAGGAAGACTGAGTGAATCTCCGACTGATTTCAATCCTTCATTCCGATGATGCCATGTGTGTGTGTGTATGTGTGTGTGCGTAGATAGTTGAAATAGATAGAGGTAGATCTTCCATCAGAGCTCATAAACTCATGGTTAAATGACTTTGAATACGCTGTTTGCTGTGATCACCCTATATGGCCGGTACCTCCGTCAGAAGAGAAAGATGAACGAAGAGAGAGAGAAAGAGGGAGAAAAAAAAAGATGAGAATGAAGAAGACGAAGGGGAAATAACAGTGAGAATAATAACATATACGTAATATGTTGATGTAATAATGATGATAACGATGATGATACGCAACAACACTGTTATTCCACATTATATCCAACTTAAATATTAATTCAACCGTACAACTTTCCATTTTGGTGTTATTCTCTTGTCTCCCATAATAATTTTTTTTTTTCGAGGGAGATAACAATACAGAAAAGATTTTATACTCATTCAGTTTCAACTCATCCATCTTTTTACAAGTCCAAAACTGTCTTTTCAATGCACATCATCAGTTGATATAAAATAGGTATGAACACGAACACACACACGCACTCATACATAGATAAAAAACAGAAATGCGTAAACAGAATGTTAGCACCATCACCCACCACACACACGCATACTTATGTACTTAAAGTCGGCGGATGATCGTCCACTACCACACTGTCAAAACGACGCTTTGTCAAAATATTCATCTTTAAGCTTAAAACGACAAAAAATCTAGAACCAACTCAAAAAAATATCTGTGAAGAATAATTCGAAAACAATAAATGATTTTAAAGATAATCCATCCGTCATCGAATACAAAACATTTTCAAATAAATTCCTGTTGTTAGTTAAGGTTGAGGTTTAAAGTTTAATAAACCCTAGAAAAGGTGTAAAGGAAGGATCTCTTGGTCGGTGAGTAGGTTTTGAAATCAAACCAACCCTTGTTTCATGTATTTCTAATCAATAGATTTTGAGTGATTTCGACCGTTGATAATTAATAATGTATTGGGGTATTTCACTTTGTCACATTATGATTGTAAAAAAAATCGTGTTCATGCACGCAAGTAACGTAAACACACAATGTTCCATGTGTTTAGTCGCGAAGGTATATAAATAAATATATATGTATATACCGGATTCACACAGCAGCAAACTTAAGAAATACCTCATGCTCAAGAGTTACTCAACAAAATATGATTTTTCAAAGCTTTGCCGTTTTGAATGTCCCTATAATCGACTTTGGTGATGGTTACTAGTTGCATACTACGCATTGCATTGTTTATCAGAACAAACTTAAGATTGCCTTTTTAAGTTCTTTGTAGCTTTTTTTTGAAAATACACATAGCCCACTGTTTTTTTTTTACATTTTGTGCATTTGACACTTTGTCCAACCTTGGATGGACCTACGCACTATTCCAACTACTACTACTACGCATTCCATTAAATGCGAGTAACTGTACCCTATTTTTATAGTGAAAAAATGCCCACTTATGATCAGATCATTATCCTCCTTACTATTACTGTGGTGCCCACAAGGATCGTCATCATCTCAAATTCTTCTTCGTAACCCCTCACTAACTCCTGTGTCTGTGCATAATAATATGGGATATTATGCTATTTAACCATTTATTGCCCAAAGGTAATCATAATAAATTATTACGAATCAAATTGTTCAATTGAGAGGATGGCCAAAAGAGGAACTTGCCACCCTACACCAGATACATTAATACTCTCTCTCTCTCTCTCTCACACACACACACAGGAACCATGTTTTCCATGTTTTGGTAACCTTCCCAGTTTTTGAATTGATTAAATTACAACATTCATTCAACTATCCGTGTATATGTGCCTTCTTTAGATTTATAATCATGGTTTTTTTGTGTGTGTGGAGTTAAAAAAGTACAATCTACCTGTACATCTAACATATGTTTCTCCATACTTTTTTATGTATCACAGACGAATCGGACCGAGACATTGGGAAAAAGCCGCGAATATAATAGAATCCTGTACGGATAAGGAGAAATCATAAATTGAAGGAACCCTACTATCTACATACTTATTATTATACATACTTTCTGATGTACTCATTATCCCTCCTGTTGGCTTCATTTCAAGGATTTTCAATTGAAATGGCTTTTCCCCAAGAAGAAGAAGGTGTACATAATGTGTATATGCTTGAATCACTCCACGACGAACATTATTATTATTATTATTGTGAAATGGACTTTTCTTCCTCAAGAAGAACGTGTTTATCACCGTGCACTGCAGAAATAGATCCGACTGGGAAACCAAATTGAACAGCGTGATTACCATCAAACCATTACTACTGCCATGAGAATTACGATCATCATTCTTGTTCTCGGAGAAGAATCAGCGGCAGTACCATACCACCACGCACACAAGTTACTACTACTACCACTACTACAGCCTTATAATAATAACGTAGTAATTTCAATTTATTTTCTCGTACATTTCTAAATGCATCTCTTTTGGCATCATCATAAGTAGGAGTATGTATGTGTGCACCTATTACTTGCTAGAGGTACATATATTGATGTTTGTGGCACATAAACACATAAAAGCAAAAAGAGATTGAGTAAGGAAGAGGATGAAAGCAGAAATATTTTTGTCTTGTTTCTGTCTAAGTGCTCCAAAGTGTTACATTTTTATCGCACCCTTGCAATCGGTCTAGCAGCAGCAGCAGTGGTGGTTGTATCGGTAGTAGTAATGATAGTATGTGTATTGACTAATATTCACCAAGCGATGTCACATTTATGTATGCCCAAGTTCATGGTTTTCCATTACACTCAAAAGAGCCAAAAGAGAGTCAGCGAACAGTTATTTTGTTACATGAGTTTAGCGTTATATGTTATAATGGCAATACTTCAAGAATAAATATATCCAGGTATATGTTTAAAAGGGTACGGATATATCTATAATAATAATAGGTGTAAGTAAGGTACGGACGAAGTTACTGGAAGTATGTACAACGAACGAATTCACACACCGCAAGAGAACACCTAGCGTTGTAATGTCACATCACATTTCTTATATGGTCGCACCCAGTTTGACAATTAAATCTGTGGAAGCCGCAAAGATGTTTTCCGTACTATATATTTCTTTCAACATCTACATTTAAAAATACTATTTCAGTTTTACTCTTCCTACCAGTTCTCCTTAGTTAGTCGTCGTCTTTTTTCCGTTGCGTACTCTCTCTCTCTCACTGGAAGTTTTTGAAAAGTTTCCAATTGCGGTAACAAATTAAAGCATTCTTGGTGGTAATTGTGTAAAAATGTGTAAGTAGGTATGGGCTTGTAGAAATGTACGTACATAGGTATATGGGATATATGGATTCCAATAAATTTTGTACTATTAACTCAGCCAACTGGATATGCAGACTGGCGTATGTAAAAAGAAATGCAAAAAACACAATACAGTCAAGTTGACTGAAACAGTAGAAAATATGTAGAAGATATATATAAATATAGTAGGGTGAAGAATAAGTTGAAAATGGGATAAGAGCTTTGATTTCAATGAGAAATCATGACAGGCAGACAGAGAAGGAAATTGTAGAGAAAGATGCCAAGTCTTCCTTTAGGGGAAAAGAAGGTATGCACATTATTATCAGATTTGCATTTCAAGTAATGACGTCTCTCTCTCTCTCTCTCTCTCGGTGGCTATGAAGATAAATGAAGAATGGAAACAGGGAATTCCTCTCATGTGCATTTGGAGTACACGGTAAAAGAAATCTCGTGAAATAATGACTGATTACGAGTGCTTGGAATGCATGAGGTAGCTGCTCCCACACACAAACACGCACAAAATCCTATTTGAAATGTAAAAAGGTAATATCATTTTGGCACTATTGGCATTTATAACCCCCACTTTGTTGAGTGGCGAATGCAGTGTAACATCGAATTATGCATGCATTATTATTTTCCATAATGATGATACAGATGAATATTTTTATGATTTTATTATGGAAAACGATATGCATGACTTTTGGCGTTCGTTGATGATAAAGAAGACGACGAAGAAGGGAGAAGCATGAAGACTCGGGGAGAATAAAAAAACTTTAATGATAATGTATGATGATTGGCGATTACGAGAGGTTGAACATTATTATTTGCGGCTTACCTCGTTGAAGTGTGTAGCCAAAGACGCTGTAATCATCATCCCGGCGAGCGGAGCTCTCTATCGCATCTTGCGGGTCTTCTGGAGCATCACCTGCTAGCTGCATTAGTTCGGATGGTTGATCTTCCGGTATTTTAGGAGCATGATTTGAGATTCCTAAATACCTGATTGTGATAAAATCACAAAGGGAGAAAGAAAAAAATAGAAAAAAATCCTTCATTATCATAATCGCTTTTTTGACGTTGATTATGAGACGACGACGAAGGTGGTGGTGGAAGCAAAGCCCTCACAGGGTGAAACTCTATCCGTGACTTTCTGATTACCTCACAGAAACTAAGCATACCTATATGCGCGGGCTGCTAACAATTTCTATTCATTTTTTCCCACCTACATACATAGGTACTTACCTTTCCACGTGTGTAAAAAATATTATGTATACTTTGCCATCAAATTTAAGCCGTAAATGTGTCAACTATTTTTTTGTATAAGCCGTAAGCTTCTTATTCAGTATTCCAAAGCGATGACATCCATATGTATAAATGATCCGAAAGCAAAAATACCAAAATGACAAGCCATAGCAACAATACCATGCACACAAAATTCCTTAAACGATTGGATAGCTTACAGTGATACGAGGGCACTGAGGTCGACAAACTTCCAAAAGTCACAAAGAAAATTTTCATACTCGTTTATGTCCCAAAATATTAAGAATCTATTCTGCTTTGCTTCCAAATGTATGGAATGATCATTGGGACAGGGGCAGCCAAAAAAAAGGAATGAAATTTTTTTTCATAGGAAACGTGATTTTTTTAATGTGAACCATGAAATTCTCGGCAAGCTATAAAAATGGAAATTGCCACTTGACCAGTGCAACTTTAAAGAATCTCTGGTAGTTGAATGTTGTTACTATGATGGGAATGCATATATAAATAGCAATGCACAAGTCTAAAAACAGGTACACACGTAGACATAAAATGGGTTTATGATTGTGACGCATAAAAAACTACCATTGTCAAATATCTCCATAATTCTTGCAAGTTTCACGGGAAGAAAAAAAATGTTGATGGTGACATGGTGATGAAAAGATGTCTGCTGATGAAAATTGTATGTATTACACCAATATACCTATTTTATATGAGTGTATCCACATAACATATGGCTATAACTATTTTCTGTTTATACAACAAAGATTGAAGCCCTATGCTTGCTTCAGTCGCTTCCCTGCGTCTTTTAGTTTATCATTCTGTCATTATCCGTTCTTCATGTGACATAATCACAGAGCGGGACCTTTTTCACTGGGCTTGATTCCTTTTGACCACTGAGTCGGATTCTCATCATCAGGGTAAAAAAAAAAGATGAAGAAGGACTGTGAGTAGAAAATGAATAGAAGAACTGGAAAGGTAAATAAAAGTTGATCTGGAATGATGGATAAGGAATTTTATCTATATACTCTCTGCAAGGATGATAATGTTAAAAAGAGTAAGGGATACTTTTGTTATTGTTGTTGATTGTAAGTATTACCGACGATTGCATTGGTTGGTCGTCGGTAGGTTAAAAGCACAAAACGAAATAGATCTTGAGCTAATATGCCATGAAACACCATAATAATGAACGTCCCTAGTTTCCTTTAATACAAAAAAAGCACCATATTAGTCAAAAAAAATTGTTCGCCTGCGTGGATACATTTAGGTATTCATATATACAGCATACATGCATGCATGCATGTATGTAAGTGGGAAGAGAGTGAAGATGATTTTTAGTTTTGAGTATTTTTCTACGGTGGAGAGTGGTGATGATGATCATGATGGTTACTTGTCAGTAAAAGTATGATACGAAGCTTTTGCCGTCATCGCAGGCTTTCTTAGTCCTTCTAAATTACTGTTTTGCTGTTTGGCAGGTACATAAATG
>JAHZNC010000110.1:0-12989 GCA_027744095.1 Zhuqinia jingwanae
TTTTATCTTTTCCATTTCTACCACTATATTTTCCTTTTAATTTATTTAGCAGCAATCCTGAATACACCTTTTGGGATTCAATCTCTCCTTGTATATTATTGAGCGTGTCTGATAATATCTTGTGGTTCATCTGTAAAAAAAGTTAAGAATATGTTAAATCAACTTCATCAATTTCTATGAGTAAATGAGTATACGATGGCGTTATTTTCCTCAACATCATAATTCCCTTATTTCCCTTACATGATTTGTTTTAGTAGACTGCGTCTGTTCTTTTGATGTTGATGACGCGTCCGGTCCGATTCGAGTAATGAAAGCCCAACATGTTATCCCAATAACCAGGAGGGTCAGTAGATACGTTTTTCGAAATAATATTCGGCTCATCTTGAAACGGCAGTGGCACCTTAGCAAACTTTTAAATGCTATTGTCTAACCTATGCATTTTACATTTTTATCCTCTCCTCAATTATTACTTTTTACAGGTCTTCACCTTTGAGCAGGCAACAGATGTCAATCCAATATATTGTATTCGTAGCTTTGAGTGGCTGATTGTCATTATGTGATGTCACTTACTGAAGATAAAATAATTAAAACTGCACCATGAAGATCTCCATTGACTATCGCTTTTGTTCAATCGCCTTATAAACTGTAGTGCAAGTTCTTACCGAATATATTTCACTTTTTAATATGTACATTTTGACCTACTAGTTATATATGTGGCACTGATCCGCAATTATTTACACGATGAAATAATTTTTGCAGCGTCAACAGCAGCACTTCAGAAGCACAGTTTCGTAAGGGTTGATATTAACCCCAACGTCAACCCCTTGCCTATTGTACAGGAGCAAAAAACAGGAATTTAAACACTGAAAGTGAAAACATGTAAATTTGTACATCAGTCTAAAATTCCATTTCCAATATTAAACAAGAAGGTTAAATATCTTTTGTCTCTCCCTTCCCACTACTACACTGATGACTTGTGTGGCGTTAATAGCTAAAAGCTTTTGCTGTACTAAACGAGGCATAATGTGGATGTTGAGTGGAGATTGTGGAGAAGTCCTTTTGTCAATTATATTACAGAAATCAACCAAAAAGCACTCAATAAAAATAGCATCATGTATTAATCTCCTTGTCTGCTAAACAAGAATACAGATCCAACATACAACATAGGTACGTCAAAAATCATCGTATCGTCATCGTCATATGGAACTACAACTACACACAGGAGGAGAGTCACAGGTTAAAAAGTTAACCTCTGTCTATGTTGGCTGAGTACTTTTAGTACAAATGAAGTTGGCTTCATTGAAATTAATCACGTCTTTACATACTTCTTGGAAGACTGTGCATGCGATATTTATCTCATCAGTGTATGTACATACTTGATTTAAAATTATGTGAAGATTCACATATAAAACTCACAGTATTGTAAAATGTAAAGTAAAAAGTAAATAAAAAACATATGTGTGCATATATACATATATACCTACTTTACTGGGTAATGGGTATGTGTATGTATACAGTTTGATTTTTTTTAGAATGTAAATATATGAGTTTTTTTCGCAATTCCAAATAAGATGCAAGTTGAAATCAACTCATCTTCGTTATTTCTCACAAGCACTGCAAAACAAGTTCAGCACAAAAGGAGAAACATGCGTAGCACTTCAACGCGTGCACTAGTGTGCACAATAAAAGGATGAGTGGATAAGTGGGAGACTTTTACTCAAATCCTCAAACTTTATTGCTGCAAAGATGCAAAAACGTGAGTCAAACATATATACATTGTAAGATGACTGCTTTTACGACGTGACAAAAGCATGAAACATGACGTATGCGTTTCATTCAAGCCAAGACTTTTCACTTTACTGTGTTTGGTTGCATAATTGGATATTATTTTTCCATTGGATTTATTTAAAAAAAAAAAAAAAAAAAAGGTTCAATAATTTTTATGTTTATGATAATTAATCCCGTAATTATTAACTCGGGAGGCAATCAGCGTGAAATATATCCATCTTCATATATGTGAAACGTGGTTTGTACTTGTTTGTAGGTGGAGGTGGGCAAGTGGACAAGAGCAGAAAAATGAAGATGAATCCCGTATAATAGCGATGGGTTGCATTTTGCATTCTCCTCAATATTATATTTCATCAACCTGTCACCTGTCATACTCATACTGTACTGGTCGCATCATCAAAAGCAAACCTTCACAAAAAAGCTAACACATCATCAGTATCATCTTCATAATCGTAGGTATCACTTGATCACGATTCTAATTTATTCGCGTTATTATGAGCAAAGCAGAGCATGACTTTTTCATTAAAAAAAACTTTCATTGTGAGATTGTTTTTTCTTCTTTTTCACAGGAACATTGAATTGGTTGTTGTTGTAGACAAACACAGGTTGATAGTGTATGTATATTGTACTATTGTGTACACGTATACTATCACTTTGAATTGTTGCATGCATGATGCAAAAATTGTGATTTTGTGTTAACGCTAACTGTAAAAACGTGTAGAAACCACATTAAAAGTATCCTATCATAAATATACATGATAATAATAATACCTATATCTATGCAATGTAAGTAATGCAATATGTTAGAAATGCCACGGTACAATAAAAAGAGATGTGTTTAACTTGTTACACTTGTTCCGTTGTTTCAAAGAATGATTTTAAGATGAAGATGACATGTATATAATACCAGATAGCATAATTCTAACGCTTGTCATCATGACGTTATTATTGTTGCCCTATAGGCTGTAAGTATCGATATAATCGATCTACCTTCACAAGACCAAGATGTTCTCAAAACCACGGCATTTCATTCCTAATACTTTAAAAGTTTAGTATTTTTTGCTCTTGGCTTTGTTTTGTGGGAGCGTGGTGCGTCAATTGCATGTAATAATAACAATAATATGTAATATTTTAATGTTTGCTTGTATACCTGTTTTATTTTTATGTATCAACAAAATAAAGCGATGACCCAGAAAAAGTTAGCAAGCGAACAATCAAACAATGGATGCTCTCCTGCATTCCCGGCCTTCATTTTGATAAGTGAATGAATGCAAGAATAAAAATAAATGAGCAAACAATAATTAAAATTCGTAAAGTTTGCAAATATATATCATGTATGTTTTTTGATAGCAGAAAACTGGCACTGGGAATACCAACTTCATTAACACTTTATCGTATCATCATCGCATGTAAATACATGGGATTAATTACATTAGGTGAAATCAGTATTTTCTCATCTTTAGTACTTTGCAGATATGTCGTGATATGTAATTAAAAAGATATTCTTACTGAATTCAATATTGGTAGTTGTTAATACGGTTAGATTTACAACATTATTTAATAATGTACTAATGTAGTATTTATACAAACTGTATAAACGATGTTATGTAGAGTTGTATATAGTTTGATTTATGTTGGGAAAATTTGAAGTGGAGAATGTTTGGTAATAAATAATTGCTAGTTTCCCATAATAAAGTATACAAAAATGGCTTTATCCCAGGAAAATGCATGCAGTAATAATATGAAACAGAGTTTTATGGCTTTTATCTTGAATGTTAAATATATCATATTATCATAAATACAATGCATGTACTAATATAGGTACATACTTTAATAAAAATGACTGTGAGAACCTGAGAAAGTGAAGTGAAAATTTTAGAAATAATTAGCATATTTTATTATTTTCATGAAAAAATATTTACAACAGATAAACAATGATGTTATTTTTTGTTTACATCCTAAATTTGTTGTCGGAAGTCAGAATTACAAATGAATGTCACGTAAAAACTTTCTTTTCTGTTCAACAAGCTTCTCCTGAATGGGACAAAGACGTCTTGTATGCAACTTGCCCGCTTCTATATCCAAATCCTGAAAACAGCAGTCATCCATTTTATTTTACAAATTGTCCTTTTTATACCATAATTGCCTAGTGTATGTTATTTTGTGTATAGTGTGCTTGTAATATTATAAATGCCTTGCCTGGAGTAACATTGCATTTCGTTCCTGAGCTTTCATTCGCCTCTCTTGGGCAACAACTCCCAAATCTTCTGGAGTTTTTATTTCTGCTATGTTAACAAGTCCACTGGATTTGTCTAATGCAATTTTTCGTTCTGCACTGAAAATGTTTTTGAAAAAATTAATTGTGTAAAACTAAATATCTTATTCTTATTATCTACTGATCATATGTCAGAATTGTATAATATGTATTTTTTACAACATGCGTATACCTATGTTATGTCATATTAAAGAAAATTTAATTTTTCATGAATTCACAGCACAAAAAGACATTATTATATTTAAGGGGAATTATAAGATACGAGAAAATGTTTATATAGGTAGAGCAAGATATTCAAGGTCTCTGATTAAAAATAATTGACCTTGCCTATCCCGTACGAGTGGGATGCGATGCAACCCTATTCAAGTGGCATTACACATTTACACTTTAAATGGCATTGATTGATGTCACATTACAGGTCATGAGATCATGATCTTCATTCCATGCGTGACAAGATGAGGGATGCAGTATGTACTATGTACCCAAATACTTACTATAATTTACTTGATCACTGACTAATCAGGATATTCAAGTAGGCGATGCTACGATATTCCTACATAGATATGTAAAAATGTAAATGTGTAGGTTCTAACTTTGAACTTCTTCACGTTCACAGTCACAAGCAAAATTGAAGCAAAGAACTCAACCTCAGCTCAGGCAGGAGAATCTTTGAATATATCTTAAACTAGGTATCTAATTAGGTATAGTGTATACCTAATAATAGGTATTACCTATAGGCTATAGGTAAAGGTAAATACATCATACAATCATACATCAACATGCACACGTACCTTTTTCCCTTTTCTGGACCTTTCTTATCTCTTCTCCACACACTATGTATCCGTGTTTTTCTAAAGCATTAAAAAAATTAGTTGTTTATTTGCTGAAGAATGATTATTATTGACCCTATATGTTCTAGGTCAGTATGTGTCCTTCAAAATTCCTAACAACTTCTACACATTCAGCATTATTGAGATAACCTTGAATTCTTTAACTTTGAATTGCTTGCGATGCAATTTGCCTGCATGACATGTCCTCTTGCCTGTTGTAAATATGAATGGGTACCTCTATATTCTAGGTATTTATTCATCCCTCTTGATGAGACTGAACGCTAAAAATAGACACACTGAATTCCATTCATACAGTAAAGTTGAAAGTAGTATGCTCTAGTGCTACTAGTGCTAGTCATGCCACCAAGGCAAACGATTCAAACTCTCAAGATTTTTTTTACTTACATTTCTTTCATTTTCTTATCTAACTCCAGTTCCTTTGCTAAAATGTATTCCATTGTTTTTTAAACCCTTAATTGTAAAGTTTGTAAAAAATGCACTGCTACAGACAGATGATAGTCCAATTCAAAAAAGCAAACTGAATTTGCAAGAAAAAGTATGATGAAAAGAAACAAATGTAATTCTGGAGAGTAAATTCCCAGCCGGTAAAGCAAAGAGAGGCTATCAATATCGATGTGTTTATTTTGATACAATGTTGCCTGGAAGTAACAACTCCAGGATATAACCTCAACACCTAAAAGAAAGCCAGCAAGCTAAAGCTGTAATGCATGCATACAACAAGGGCACTTGGCCTGTAATTGTACCATGTGTCATGCGTGCTATTTGTTTCCATTATATGCACACAATTAATTTTATTATCACTGTCATTTAAATATGGTTGCCTGAGGATACAGTAATTTAAAAATTTAAAAGTTATGTTTAGTAAAAATTAAAAATTAAACATAAAAATGAGTTAATTAAGTTATGTTAGGTGAATATAAAATGGTTGTGTAAAATTCTACNATTCTTTTACTGATGGCATCCTCAAATAATGATTTTATGTGCTCATGTTTAAATAAATAAAGTTCTTTATGCAAAAATGATGGATACAGCAAAAAGAAGAAGATTTTAAGCTTCAATTTTTTAGTATTACAGAGAGTGAGGCGAGATTATAGGAACGACTTCCAGTGCGCCATATGGACACTTGACGCGCGCCTTTGTGTTTCTGTTTTGTGCGAAAAGATAGCCCTGTTAATTTGCTACAAGTTGTAAGAAAGATTTTTAAATTTTGTCACGTAATGGGACCAAAAATTCAACCGGAAGTGGAAAATGCAGTTTTTGAACTTTCCAAGAGTTTTCAACATTTCGACAAATAAAAAAATACTAGGACATTGACAGGGGGAATAAAACGCATAATAAATAAAAGTATGCCTTGATTTTTTCAAATGAAATCGCTTATATCTTGACAGTGCTGTCAAGATACAAGCTGCATGGAAAATCTCCCTCTCAAGTTAAGTTGACACAAGTGGTCAGAAGGTTTTCACTGCACATGATATATAACTAGTCTTCTACAAAATATAACGAGACAATGCATAGCGTCCTACTAACTTAGTTCACTTTTCCAAGATGAGTTCCAAAACGACTGGTTTTTTTTTGCTGAGACTAGGGCTGTTGAAATAATTTAATTTCGAAAACTGATAAATGTGTCTACATAGGTAGGTATTTCGTTTCGGACAATGTATTATGTACATTGCGTAGTGAAGAGAACTGCGTGTGTTTTTAACTGTCACTGCAAACTGCAATGTACAGCTGCCACTGCATAGTGCGATACCAATTTAACTCAAAACTGCTTACCGAGTTAACAACCATTAAAATTAAATGGAATAATTATTATGAGTGAGCTTACATGTTTCACTAAAAACATATATGCAATGTAAGTATGGCTAAGAAATCAGAAAACTTGAGATATTCCATAATATATTTTATTTCACCTACAAAGGTGATAAAGATCCGATGACGATTTGGACATATGTAGTTGTATATTATACATTTGCTGATTGATTCAAAGTGGATATTATACTTGTATCCTCATGATATTATTCATTTAAATTATGGAGTAAGTCTTTTAGGGTCTCGGGGAAACATGGAGGTCTTCCTTATGTTGTCAAGTCCCAAGTACAACATTGTTACTCTTTCCAATCCTATGCCACCTCCCGCATGAGGAGGACAACCATATTTAAAAGCATCGATGTAGCTTTTAATCTTGTCCAGATCCACTGCGTGATGTTTAGCGCGTTCAGAAAGAAGCTGCGTTGTGAATATTTTTGGTGAGTTACAAATACTTTTAAATAAATACCTAGTATATAATATAACAAAAGATTCAGCACGGATATTATTACCGCCATAACAAGTCAGACAGGATTATCATAAAGGGACAATGAGGATAAATTATAAGTTCAGTATCAGTTTACTAACCTCATGGTAATGCGTGTCAAAAGCCATTTCCAAGTCCAACCCAACGAATTCCGTCAAATGACGATGTGTGTTGCTGTCTTCAGCCCTAAATACTATAAAAATCAAAACAAACTCATATTGACTCTGAATTCACTGCTTTCTAACACATCCTTTTAGAATAATGGGTAAAGAATTCCAGTAATTCTCCACATACCTGAGCCAATGGTGTAAACTTTTTCGAAATCTGAAGCTATGGCCATTTGCTTGTACAATTGAGGACTCTGTGCCAAATATGCCGATGTTTTAAAATATGACACAGTAAACACGTTAGCCCCACCTTCACTTGCAGCAGAAATAATTTTTGGCGTGTGAATTTCCACGAATTTCTAAAAATGCATATTGGACATTGATTTGCAATAGCATTAATTAATAGTTCAAAGAATCTGATTAATGTGTAAATTACTGTACCCGTTTTTCCAGAGCCTCGCGGAAAAGTTTGCAGACTCCAGCCTCAATACGATATATAGCTTGGTTGGTTGGCGTTCGTAGGTCCAGAATACGATTGTCAAGTCTGGTGTCTTGATTAACCCGAATATTTAATGCATCTTCATCTGCCTATAAAGTGTAGATGAAAATGAAAATGTAACTTCAATATTCTAATTTGAAGACTAAACCCGAATAGAATTAGAAACACAATAATATATAATACCACACCTCATCAGTAATGGGCCTGCAAGCGTCCTCAATTTGTAACGGCAGCCTTGGTTCAGCTAGACTAACTACCCAGAATTCTTGACATACAAGCTCAACATCAGATTGCGTACAAGATTCTATAGGCTTAGGAACAGTTTGAACCAGTCCTTTCACCTCAACGATTGATTCCTTCGGAATACTAATCATAAAAGACATTTTGGTAGATTCAATTTCATACTATTTCATGTAAACTGATAGTAACAATAATTCCTGTTAAAGTAAAAGTACACACTTGGAGACAAATTTTAGTAGCTAGCTTGCTAGTTTTTTCCCCAACCGCAATAATGCCTTGAATCGTGCCTCTTCCCTGACGCAGCACAACAAAACATTGCTTTCCCTTTGCACGACTTGTGTGCAAACGTGCCCTGATCCAAACAACTTTACCTGCGAGGGGAACTCCAATATCGTCAACTTTGACAACCTCCCTCCGAACTTTCTCTTGTGATTGATTCAGAGGACGCTCACCGTACAACCCCGCAGAAACATCTGGATCGTTGGAAGCTTCTTGAGTCTCACGCCCTGCCTGTGTTCCATTTGAAAGACAAATTTAGTTAGAAGTATTGTGCATGTGACCGTTTCTCTAAAATAAATTAATAAGGTACCTGAGAAGCCTCCTTTTTCGCAGCTTTCTCTGCGTCCTTCGCTGCTTTCTTTAAAGTTTTCTTTGATGGTGCCCTGAATACGAATAAATTTTTTAGTTGTGTTTATATGTCATATGTAATATGTATAACATTTGTTTGTAGTCCGTCATCATAACAAAAACAATTTAAAAAATTCTTGAATCAGTAATTTTATATACACAGAGTCGGTAATTAATGTCCACTTACCCGGCACCTTCTGGAGGTCCTTGGGATTGGTTGTTGTCACCAGCAGTGCCCATTTCGACAATTTGATCTCAATTTGACAGCTCTTTATTAAACAATAATTATTCAAAGAAGAATCCTTCCTACTTTGTACTTGAGACGATAAAATATCTAAGCAAGCATTACTTAAATATGATCATACTACTCTCGGTAATAAAAACAAAAGACTAGAGATGTGATGGGAAGATGATGCAAGTTTCCAATCTTTTTCAATGCAATATATGCAAGACTCTATTCTTGTCACCAGCAATAGCAGTGCAGCGTCAAAGTCAAAGCGAATTGGTTGAATGATAAAAATTGAAAGGAAGTTCCACTTCCACTACTAGACAGGAATAGAGCATATTGAATTGAAATTGAATTGAGCACAATGTGCACATGCATCCATAAACTATAATGTACTTGGCATGTAGGAAGATGTCTAATTTCTTGTTACAAATAGCCCCAAAAGTTTTGTTCAAAACGCGTCAATGCATTATCCACCAGAGGTATCGTTCATAATATCATCCATTCTTCAGCTGTTTAATTACTGTACGGATACCTACGTTCGGTAATTTGTAGTAAACTTAATTGGGTATCACTGGCATCAGGTATTCTTTGGTTAACCATATCCGCTTAAAATTTGCTCTACACTGAAACAATAGGGTCCCTATTATAAGGAAAGGTATGTAACTTTAACTTTTTGCTTATCAAGTTCTTAATGTAAAGTAAACTACACAATACAAACAAACTTCATTCAAACGTTTCAGGAAATTTTGGACAAATTCATCTTATCTACTTGGAGATTGTGTCCTAAACCGGAGGCGCTTCTGGTTGTGTTCCTGCATCATAAGATTTAAAAAAGGAGAATTAATTTAGCATGAGGAAAACTGCAAGACCTTCGCATTTACTTGATAGATTTCATAAGGGATTTGTTTGGGGCTGCTTGGGTCTAACTGCGTGGGGTTTGTGCATTGGAGGATGGCGTTTTTATAATTACATAACAGTTATAAGACCACAAAGACTAGCTGCTAAAGAACAACTTATCAAGGAAAATGACGACGAACTACTGAGCTCATAGTGAAATTTGCAAATCTTATTTCATGGCTATATATGATAATCATCTGTATAATTAATTAACTGTTTGATACGTTGCATGAATATTGTAATTTTTGTTTTATTAGTATATATTATTATTTAGTGAAATTTTCACCGGTAGAAACTTGACAAAAGTTTCCATCAGTATAATATCAAGAAAAGTAATTTATGTAGATACAAGCCATAAAACAATACCTGCATCATGTCTCTTCTTACCCGTGTAGCTTCGTCGGTACCTTGGAGAGTAGTAGGGCAATATTATAGTAGTACTACTAATCAAGTACTTTCAAAACTGACTTTCCGAATGGCGTCCTCAACAGCTGCAAAATCCATTGCCAATTTGTTACAACTTGGAAGACTTAATCATGTTGCAATTGCCACTCCAAACTTGGAACAAGCAACCGCAATGTACAGGTATAGTATTACCATTTTTTGTTACCTATCTTGGAATATAAATCATTTCCTTATTCTTGGCAAATTATATTCACATTCATACTACATTCTATAGAGATGTTCTTGGAGCAAAAGTTAGCACAGCTGAAGATTTGCCGGAACACGGAGTCACGACCGTGTTTGTAGATCTAGGGAATACCAAGCTTGAACTTTTGCACCCGTTGGGTGACAAGTCTCCAATTCAGGTATGCATTCAACTGCGGGTATCATATTATTTTAGTTTAATTTGTGACACTAATTTATGGTTTTTTACGTTTGGAATTGCAGAATTTCCTTGATAAAAATAAAGCCGGAGGTATACATCATGTATGTATAGAAGTGGATGACATTTATAGCGCAGTTGATAGCTTGAATGCCTCTGGAAAGATAAGAATTTTAGATCCAAAGCCAAAAATTGGAGCTCACGGCAAGCCAGTCGTGTTTCTACATCCTAAAGATTGTGGAGGGGTACTTCTTGAATTGGAACAAGCTTAGAAATAGTGTTCTTTATTTTTTGAATAAATTGGAGTCATGCGTGTACAATGTAGAGTTTAGCGAACTGATTGTAAGTATAGCAAAATAAATTTTAAATATTTATTTAAAAAATTTAATATCATCATTGCAATTTATTACATTGTGGATCATTTTCACGTTTGAATTGAACCATATATGAAATACATATGTAAATTTTACCAGTAACCAGTAGTAGATATACCAGTACCTTCTTATTAATTTAAATGAATTACGCATTGCACACGTTTGTATAGTAAAGGTAGATGTAAGTTGTAAAATGCTTATTATTAAGTTTGCTTTATCACCTGTGTATTTACACAACTCGCTACTATAAACGCAACCAGTAATGTATGTAATGTAGTATACTTATACTTATCGTCATCATCATCATACATACAACATATAATTTGATAATGACGACAGAGATAGCAGCAGTCTATTTTATGTTACAGAATTTGTACTTGATTGTTCCTTAAAGGTAACAAATCCAATTGACCACAAAGAGCTTAAAATAATCCACCAAATCTTATTCTTATCTTATCCAAATCTTATCTATCACCCCAAAATACAGCCTGCCAGCCTCTTTACACGAGTTGAGTTAAATAAAATATTAACGTTAACGGATCAGTCTTGCCATCCAAAAAGGAAATACTACCTGCATTCTTGGAACCATCCCTTCTTCCACCCCTTTGGCGGAACTTTATTATTACCTTAAATAATCTTTCTACTTGCTCTCTATCGATATATTTATCATTCTCCCAATTAAACTTTGTGTCTCCACCTTTTGTTTCCTTAATGTTGAAATAAATTTTCGTTCAGTTCTCAAATATTATCGGGTCTAGCAAACTTGCCTGTACTAAGTACAAAAAAATTGAAAAATGGAGTGCTTATTAGCGCTTAAATTACATTATGACATGCCAAATTCATAATCCACATTTTGTTAACAATAATGAATAATTATATTGGGCAACCCTACATACAAACAATTTTGAAAATTAAATATTGTTACAACTACTTACATGCATACATTTAAAAAAATACATACAAAAATGATTACCCTAATTTCGGGTTACGGCAGTTGGGTCTGGTTTGCCACTCATTGAGGGGAAGGGGAAACGGTCTCCAAAATGACCAAACGTGATTCATAGTTTTTATTTACGATTAAAATTTCTGACAACGTAACCTGGATCTCATCCAGCTTTTTATTAACTCCGTCAATTCTCGTTTGTACTCTGCCAAATTGCTGATTTTGCGTTGAATTAATTTGCGTGATCATATCGGTATGCTGATTTAGCGTTGAATTAATTTGCGTGATCATTTCAGTATGCTGGTTTTGCGTTGCCCAAGTGATCCAAATCAAACCGACCGCGGTTACTACCAAGGGTAACATCCCAACCCCTGCAAATGTGAATGAAACAAAAATAGGTGTATAATTATACAATGGAATAAAATGCATTCATACTTAATTTCAAAATGACCAGTTTCAAACAGTCGTTACCAGTATTCTTGGCAATCTTTTTCCTCAAAATGTCAGCGATGTCTACAATGGTAAGCGTATCAATGTATTCCAAGTTCTTTCGAAGGAAAGCTTCATGCGCCTGCAAGAATTAATTAAGAAGCATCCGGTTGAAAAATAATAGCAACAAGTATTAATAACTATGGTCAATAACAATGTGATAATTGTACGAAAATAAAAATTATAGGTCACACCTGTGGGATCTGCTGTCCTTCTGCCATGATTTTGTCGACAGTATTGTTTATTCTTGGTTTAAGTTAGGTAGCGTAGGAGCTATGATCCTTAATTGTGGTGTCGGTATTCGATAGACTTCTAAGTAAAATGATTATGGTAAACTGTTGCAATGTGAAACTCAAAACGCTTCAGAAATATGATTTTGAAGTAAAAGAAAACTGCCAATTTGTTACAGTTACTAGCATCCTAGAATGCTTGTTATAATTTTATAACTTATAAAATACCTCTGTTAATTATGTGTACATGTATTCGTTATGAGGCTGCAGCTTCTTCAAAAGTCAAGAGAGGTGTGTATAATAAACGAAGAAGTACATAAA
>JAHZNC010000111.1:0-18557 GCA_027744095.1 Zhuqinia jingwanae
AAATAAGGTTGCCTCTTAACCCCTTTCGCATCCCCCACACCCTCCGAGGTCTTCCACTCATAGAAACCCTGACAAAGCACCACGCAAAATTTTCTTTGAAGCCATGCCCTTTTGTACAGCTTGCTATCGAGGAGACCTTCCAGACGACAGTTATTGGTACTCAGGCCGTGGTTTTTCCCTCCGGGACCTTTATGGTAATGAGGTATCATTCCAAACATCATAGGGGTGATCTCCCTCTTCTCCCCTTCATTTCCAGTCCCTTCTTCTCCATCATCTTCTTGCTTCTTTTTCATTACCATCACTGGAGTAAATCTAGTGGGTGCCATATTCGTTGATGGATAATAAGAGTATGACGTTCCAGGCTGTTTTGATGCTACATGGTCCCTCCAGACAGGTTTCTTGTACTTTCCATTACCTCCATTATCCCCTCCTTCTCCAATAGGGTCTTTGTAAGTGCAAGCACAACATAGAATATCTGGAGCAAGAGTACTTTACAAAAACACAATTAAAAGGAAAATCTCATGTTGCCCCAAATTATTGTCATTTCTCAAAACACTATTTTTCTTACCAAGCTGTCCGCCCACACATTTTCTACTTAAATCTTTTGGAGCTTCCTCTGTACTCAAACGAGAACCTATATAAAAATCAATGCAAATCAAAACCACAAGTTCAAATGGTATTTACAAAATAATCTTCCATTATACAAAATCTAATAATTGGAGATCTACTTCGTTGTTTTTGTTGCATACTTTACAAAAATATTGCTGATTCATGTCTCGTGTCAACATCATCATATGTCCCTAATAAACCTTATAAAAATATCCAAACACAGCCTTTGGCGTTTTTGGTTCATTTTTTTCTGAAGACGACGAACACTGCGACAAAAAAATATGATACTATTGAATATCTCATTTCCCCACACTCACTCCACTCCAGAGACTAGAGATATTGCCATACGTACATTTTGCGTAGTCAGTCGTCATCTCACCCGTATAGCGATTGCAACACAATCAGCATCATCATCATCATCCTAATCCCCACAAGAATATTTTTCACCTTTGTTGCTACTTGCTACCTTATTTACGCATAATAGCATTTCCATTTTTCACTTCTCACCTTTTTCCACCTTTTCATATTTTACCTTGTTCTTTGTACGGATGATCATTGTGGATCTTGATCTGTTTTTTTTTTCATTCATTCATACTTTCATACATTTGAACAAATGCTACATGCCATAAACAAAAAACTAGATCTCTTTTTTTCTTTTTCTTTCACAGGAGACCTTTTTTTTGTTAAAACCACTCCCCCTTCCAAACTACATTTGCTTGCTTTTTTTGTTTGCATTTCCTGGGGTTGGGATGTGTCTGTCTGGAACTGAAAAGCCGGGTACTCCGTATCCGTACCCTCATTTCATTTATTTTGTGATGATGATATGCTTTGTTTATTATTTTATTTTTATGGGACTCCCCACCAAACACAATTTGGAGGAAGCCGAAGAAGGCGAAGCCCTATATCTATGTCCCGTTTAAAGCTCTCTTTCTCTCTCTCTCCAAACCACATCGGAAATTTATCGATCGCCTCTCTCTCCCTTACTCTCGCCACACCAGCAGTCAGTCAGTCGACAGTCTACTTTGCTTGCTTGTATTTCTGCCTGGACAGATTTCCCAGTTCACTTCACAATTTTTCCCCTTTCAGCCATTTCTCCATGAAAATACCCGACTACACGGGTAGTTACATACTACATGAGTGTTGCTGCTCTGTTTTGTTGCTGGAAGGCGAAATGAGAGTGTAATAATAATAATAAAATAAACGATAACATCTCTCCTCTCCATAGCTACTGTATATTTTCCTGGAAAAGCTATATATGTAACTGCTCGGGTATTCTTAGATTCGGGTTTCATTTGGCTTAGTGGCAGCAGCAGAGTACATGGTAAACAAGGGAGCCCGGTTTTTATTATTGCATGTTTGTTTCTGTGCGCTTTCTTGACTTGTCCAAGTTTTTGAGTGCTCGTTTATATTCATGGCATGACAAGTGGCTAAACAAAAGCAGTCTGCATAGTATAATAATGTAGTAAAAAAATGAAATCATTTTCTTTTCCTTATTTTTATACTCCACCAAAATCTTGTATCCTGGAGTCTTCAAGTCTTTACACTCCTACAGTGCCTAAAAAGTCAACTCGACTCGCTGGAAAAACAAGTCTTCACTCGAAAAGTCCTCAAAGATCTGATCAACAGATCAGGACGGCAACATACATAATAATAATATTTTAATATTATTAAGTGACTTTGGCGGGGCAGCAACCACTTCCGGTTTGTTTGATAGAAGTAGAGTGTCTAAAGTGACAGTGAGTTTACGTGTTGGGTGTGTGTGTCTACACACTGTGTATAGTGTTTTAGATGACAGGTACGCAATACAAGTAAGAGAGACATACTCTGCAAAAATTATTTATAGGTAAGTACCTACATACATACAATTTAATATTTTAATTAAGCCAAATTGCATACACTAAAGTTCAATGACTTCTTTCCAGATAGTTGTGTGTAAGCAATGAGAGGAGAAGATCTATGCGTGGGTGCTTGTTATTGTGCGTGAATTATTATTATTATTTTTTAATGTTTTTTTTACAATCTTACACAGCACAGCGTCAACTAGTGACTAGTATCAGCGTTTTAAGGTACTAAACAGTACAACAAACAATTTACAATGTACACACTTAAGAGGATTGTCTTGCTGCTGCTTGACAATAATTGGCAATTGAGCGAGGAAAAAATAATAATTTGTACACATTTTTAAACTGCCTACATTAGTGGGTGATTGTTTCCGACATACATATACCTAAATACATATATAGTCATTCGTCATATAACATTAGCGTTTAGCATTTCAAATGGCTGAGATGATTTGATGAAGAGATGATATTATTATAGAATTTATAAACGTTCTAATTAGACTAATTACACTAAATTGCTTTTAACCACGCATGCCATGAATGAATGACTGTATATGTCGACCAAAAAAACCTATACACTATATAGTCTAGCTGCTAGACTCGGCAGACGTACTCAACAAGGACAATGATCATTCAACATTTGTGTCGTGCATAAATGCGTATTTTCATGTCATGTAAAGCTATATGCTAAAATTGGCCAAAAAAATTAGCACTCTAAAAAATCTACAGTTATATCATCATTTAATTTATTTTTTAGCTCAAGCTGACTCAGTGCAAATGTAGGATACAAATTTTTGAAAAAGATACTGATATAACATAATACAGTATGTGAAATAATTGTACACCCACACACATGCACAAAAAACAAAGATATTTATGTTCATGAGTATAATCATGACATAAATTATATTTGCTCATCTTCTTCAAATTACAATCATAATATATTTTTGTTAAACTGCATGTAGGGATTGTAATAATATGCTAGAAAACATTGATTTCTTTAAATTACATATTTTGCAAATTTTTTTGTTTTAAAGCCCATCAAATCAACCCACTGACGCAAGGAGTAACGACTTTCGTGTATTTAAAAATTGACAAAGATTTTATACTTTATTGTACCTATTTAGCGACACAACGGCTTCAACGGTTTGTGGAAACAACAATTGATACTGATAATCAGTCATCAGTGATCAGACCAGTGAGTGCCGAGAAAAAGTGTCTTGTTTTTAACATGCTCAGTCACAACAGTTTGGTTTTGTGTGTTGTTTTTGTACTTTAAATTAATTATTATTACTTCACACGGGAAGTATTTTCTGTAAACCTTCAAAAATGTCATTCCGATACACTGAAGCCATAGTGTGTCGTCTCCCGGAGTGCCTTCCCCCGGGAACCGATAATAATATCGATTTATTAAAGTGCCGAATCGAGTTTGAGAATTTTGTGACAGTTTTGAGGGAAACTGGTTTGGTGAGTGTTTTAGAAGATATAAAAAACCGGTTATAAATATTAAATTAATTAGTTGTCTACACGTGAATATGGTTAATGATTAGACAAATTTAATTAAAAAGGATGTGATAGAATTACCTCCACCTGATGAGCCCAGTCAATCCTCTTTTGTGGGGGATGTTTGTTTTATTATCAACGGGATGGGGATTATCAAACGTCCAAGGCCCGACCAAAATGAAGTAAACAAGCAATAAAGTTTTTTTTAGAAATGCAAAATGGTTTCAATTTTACAAAATCTTCTCTGACACTGGTTTGTTTTGATTGATACACACAGGTAACAACAATGATCAGGACAGTCTTGAGAAAAGAGCTGGATATCCCGGTTGTCGAAATTGAAGATGATGGGGTGATGCTGGAAGGTGCAGATATTCTCTTTACAGGTAAATCGCAATAAAATAATACTCGTCAAAAGTAAACGAGTTGCCCAGAGTCCACCAGACTATCTCCTGCCATTATTCTTTTCGTAAAAGATTAATGGAAATTATATATTTTTTATGTGCTCTAAGGTCGTGAACTCTTCGTCGGTTTGAGCAACTTCACTAACGAGTCAGGTGCCCTTTTCTTGGCAAACGTGTTTCCCGAATTCCCTTGCAGTCCTGTAAAGGTTCCTGGCCCCAAGCACCTGACCCATTATGTAAATATGGCGTCTCCTGAAGTAATGTCTGTGGGCTCGTGCAAGGATTCCCAAGACATCATCAAACGGATTGAACGGAAGGCCACGTACGCCTACGAAAAAATTACAATGACAAGTGTCGATCATCCGCCGGTTATAATGAGTGTTAATGGCTCTCTCATCCATCTCCCAACTGAGGAGAAAATTTACGGGGATAAGTTGAAAGTGATGGTTAAGCGTATGACCGAATTGCATGAGTTGGGAAAAATTGATGTTAATTTCCAGCGATTGGTTGTGCTACTCAATAAGTCGAGGATTAAAAGTTTCGTTTAAATTTATAATTTAAATGGTAAAAATATTTATGATTTTCCTTCTTGCAAAAAATATAACTGTTTATAGTGTAAATTACAATGTGTAAAAAAATTAATTACATACACTCAAAAGAGTCACAGTAAATTATGCATCCATATTCCATATATGCGAAAGAATCTCTTTGTAAAAAAATGCTCTTCCTCGAAATACCTAAATAAAAAAAATTATTTATTATTATTAGCAGCAGTTGTTGCACATCGCCGCACAATAAATAGGTTAGCAAAACCGATATCGTAACTTAAAAGTAAAATTTAAATCAAACTACTTTTCAATTAAAATTATATACGATTAATACGACAGTTATTTGAGCCTCCAACATCGTCCATTCCTCAGAAAATAATTTTTCATGTATACTACTCCGCTGGTTGTGTTGAAAAGAGTAATTTATTTATTAACTGCGTGGTAAACATTGTGTCGCAGGTATTTTAATGTTCAGTCACTACTGCCATCAAGGTTCTTACCATAATTTTGATTTAAAAAAATGAAATATTATACTTATGTTTTTAAGCAACGCGCTTTTTCTGTAAGAAGAACTAAATATTTAGTACATTTTTGTATGAAAAGTATGCAACTATTTGTAGAGTATTTTAATTACTTTTATAAATTTTATGAAAATGGAAAAGCTCATTTTATTCTCAATTTTTATTTTCCTCGTGGAGCGAGAAAATAGAAAATTTAAATACAAACAATAATAATGTAGTGTGTCTAATTTTTTAAATTGAATATTTATGTTCTCTAGAGAGCTAAAATGCAACTAGCAGCTGCATACGTGAATGCATAAAAAATTGTGATTAAAAACTCTCACAGAGAAAGTTTTCCGAAATATTCAAAAACAGCAATAACAAAAATCAAATGATGACCACCTCCACCACCACGCCACCAAACAGTATTTATTTTTAGTACCAGTTATACTCTTGGTAATTTAATAATAATTTATACAAATATATTTATTGCTTTTCATTCATTGAGATAAATTAAAAAAACAAATGTTCAAAAGCTTAAACCTCTTAAATGTCAATAAATGTATTACTATTATTTTGTTTGGTTTGAAACAAAGTTAAGTAAAACTTTAAAGTGATAATAAAATGTTTAAAAAAAGTCATAAAATATTGTCAACAGCAATTACATTTTTAATTTCACTATGCAAGAAATTTTGGATTTTTGAATTGGGTTCACTGATTGAGATTGAAAAAGCGAGATTTTATCTTCGTATCGCAGACGAAGAAGGAAGTGTGCATCTTAGAATAGAATCACACCTGCTGTGGGGGTTGCATGAATAAGTCCCGTTGTTTTATTAACTGTTTTTTCTTCCTGACTCAAAAGGGTTCAACCAACACTGAATCACCATATACGATCAATAAAATATAAGACTTTGCTGAAAGTTTTTTATGGCTCAAGACGACATTGTTGCTTATGATGACGATGAGAATGAATGATGCGTAGCTATAATCAAACCATTTTGAAAAATGATGACGATGGCCGGTGAAGAAGGTGTGGTGGAAGAAATCCGAAGAAAGCAATATTCTTTATGTGAAGTAGGAAGGATATCTTGCAAAAATATTAAAATGGCTTGAGGCATAAAAAAATCGGTCATTGTGGTTGTTGGATTGAAAGACAATTTTTGCCCCAGCCCAACCCAATCCATCTCAGTAGTCTTCAGGCAGTGCTAGCCAACCTATCTGTTTTCGATTTTTTATAGTTGACTTCAATTTATTTTTAATTTTTAAATGACACGTATGATGAGAATCAGATCTTCATTTTTGGTTGGGCTGGTGATGGGGCTGGTTTCTTGTGAGCCAACTAATTTCTTCCAAGCCAATGTTCCTGGTAACGTGAATAATAATAATAACATTAATAATAATAACAACAACAACGGGAATACAAACACGGGTGGGGGACTTTTGAGTGGGGCCCTCCTCAATCGACAAGTTGGAGGTATTTCCTTCGCCATTCCAGGGCTATCATTACTGGCTGGAGGCAATAATGGTGTGGGTGGAGGTAATTTGTTTGGAGTGGTGACAGTTACAAGAACGCTTGTCTCTACGGGTAAGAAGCAAAAGATTATCGCCAAAATAATGCATATAATTTTGGGGTATTTACATGTAACACATTTCTCCTCGGGAATTTTTTCCAGTGACGACTGTGACCGCTCCTGCATTTCGTACCTGTACCACTAGCACCGCAGCCCTATCTCCTTGCGCGGGAAGAAGAAGAAGAAGGGACGCAATTTCGGAACCGGGAATATATAATAATATTGAAGCCACTCCTGTCATGGAGCTAATTATTGGTTCCACCACTTTAAGAGATAGGCAAGTAGTAAGTGAATACTTGGAAGCTCACAAACCACCCTCACAATCCGTTATCTTCCCCCCTGGGATCCAACAGCAAGCATTACAAGGTGAAAGGGTCAAAATTAATCCTCGTTTAGAGGAAGTCGTGGCTGGTACCACTTTACTCTACCCGTCTCACTCTCATGATACCCCAGAGGAAGATGACGCAACAGAGGAATCCCCATCTTTCAACGATGATACCGTTATAGCCACAACTGAAACGCCAGAATTAAAAGATGACCTTGATGCAACGACTTCTTACCTTCAGGATGATCTTGGTCTTCCAGAATTAGCCCGTGTGGGTCTCGGGAGGACTACAACTACCACAACAATTATCAGAGTGACTTCAGTTGCCACCTCGTTCGTTACGGGGACAACCGCTACTTTAACAATTAACTATGGAGGTTGCATGCCCCAAAGTTTGCCAGTTTCGGGGCTGCTTTGCACATAAGGAACAAAATAAAATGACGTCACTAAAAAAACTATTTGCAGTTAATTTATTTCTATTTTTGGTTTTCAATTATACTTTTAAATTAAATTAAATTAAATGTTGTAGTTATAATATACAAGCATATTTTTTATTCATTTGAAAATAAATTATACATTTTGTTAAATACGTGAATAATAATAATAATCTTTATTTTAAATTACTGCTGCTAATATTTTCATGATGAAAAAGCCTAGCAACTATTATTACGCCGAATTACGTCTGCTTTGTTTCGCGTGGGACTGTTTTTTTTCTGCTGTGCAACGTGTTCATCTGATTTCTCAATGAGAAATTCTCATCCATCTCACCCCGTTCATCTCGAAGTTTCTGGTTATGGGGTCATTTCTCTATCACGACGTCGCTCATATCCATACTTTCTGAAATTAAAAATGTACTTGATTACTAGTGAGTAGACAACAGTCATATCTAATAATGAAGTTTTGACTTAATCTTGACCATATTACCATTAATATGTAATGCTAACATGATGTAAATATGACCCTTCAATGTACACTCTTTTCTCTACCTTCCCGTTTTTCTCATCCAAAGCCCAAGCTGTTGTGCTTATATGTTGTTTGTTATTGCTCAAAATACACGAAAAAAAGAGACCAAAACAAACGTAAAACAAGAAACGCAGTAGTTTGCTAATTTTTAATTTAAAGCTCTTGATTTAGCAAGTATCTTGGTAAGTTAACAAAATGATTTTAAATATTTTAAATAGCTGGCTTCAAATCCATTTGATTGTCAGTTTTGTTGAGTTTTTAAATTGGCAATTGATATTTTTTGTTTACTACACACCTTACAAATAGTGAAGCAATAAAAACAAAATACAGCTGATTTTATTTCGTCTTGTAATTATGATAGTATTAATTAGTTTGTTAGTTAGTGAGTCATGATAATCTGGTAGAAACCAGAAGTTATGTTCATGATTTTTTTAGACTGTCCTATTAAAACTAACGGCTGTCAAGTAATGTAGGAAAATGATGATGATACTGTATGTTATGGTGTATGTATATAATTATGTTTATTGTTTTACTACAGGTGCTCTGCAAGATAAATTCCACAAGGAAGGCAGGACTGATATTGTGGGAGAAAAAAAGACTAACTCAGATTGTTAATTTCCCGTTGACCCCAGACCAAAATGGACACTGACGTTGTTGTATTGAGGAAGAAGCCCCCAAAGGCATCTCAACTGAAGACAGAGCAGGTGCTTTGCCATTTTGAACTACTTCTGTTTTAATAATTATCTTTAAGCTAAAATCTTACGGGTAGCTAAAATCTTAGTGGGATGGATTATCCAAAGTTTAAAGGGTCCCTAAAAACAATTATTGATTTTCGACTGTTTTTATTGATAAGTTATTCATGTAGTTTTGGCTATAAAAGTATAAATTTTGTTAGATTAGGCTACGATTCGTTGTACCGCTGGTTTTGTAATACGTCACAGGTGGGAATTTTTTTACTAATTGATTGATTAATATCAATTTAACAGGCTGTCAACACCGCTAGACGTACCGGCCAAGCGATATTATAGTTTTCATTTTGCTGAAATTTATTCTGGCACAAAGTCCTTAAAATATCCTCACATTAAATCACGATTGAATGATTTCAATTTTAATTTGTTCCAAAAATTTGTCGTTCCGCAATTTTCAATACCACTGTAAAATCCTCAAAGTTAGCCGTGTCAGAAAAAATATATGCAAGAAAGCTCATGAGCACTTCTAGGGGGCGTCTCGTATGTCCTTTACACTGCACTGCTGCTACAACCACCACTGTACTTCAAAAAATGTTGAATGAATTTTAAATATTACGGGGCAGCAGGCAGTAGAATAATCTTATCATTTATTTCCGTTTTTCTACTTCGAATAAAAAATTATTGTAAATACAGATAATATTTCCAAAACGGGATTTTTTTTTTGATTTTTTCTTCGGAAACACGAATTTCTTTGTTCTTCGCAAGATCGCAAGTCTATTAAATATAACGAAAATGGGTAAATGGGACCTTATCATTATAACACCCGAAGCAGCATCAATCATAATTAAATAAATTACACCACCACTGTCCAGTTTGCTTTGCTATATAAAAAATAATGCCGTCGTGTAATACATAGTGTATGTGAAATGTAAAAATTAAATAAATATGCCACTGTGATTAAAAAGATGGCATTTTTGCTGATTTTCTATAAATTTTTATTTTCAAAGATTATAGGATAAGTTTTAAAAATTAAATACACAAACTTTAACCTTTTGACCCACCCGAGAAGCAATGAATGATAAGCTTATAAGAAAGTTTTTTGTTTAATTTTTGTTAATTAAAATATTTAATCATGACGAAGTTTCAAAGTTTCCTCATTAATGCCATCCTTAGTAATGATTTTCAAAATAATCCCATCGCCAGTATAGATATCGCGCTCGGCGGCGGAGATGAAGACGTCTTTGATAATCCCCTTGGCTTTCTCCAGGGTCAAGGGCTCGGTTGGTTTGATAGCCATGTTGAGATGAGCAATCTAAACTCAAGCAATAATAAAAAAAGAAATTAGGGAAATTATTTCTTCAACAAACGTTTGGCATTTTCGTGAGATCTTTCATCGCGCATACCTGATTATCCAACAAGGGCTGCAACAGTGCCCCAGAGCTACCTCCAGCATGAAAATTTCCCTTCTCGCAATGACCAACGGGATCATAACTGTAGATAACTCCTTTTCCATCAGCGTCTAGTCCTGCAACCACATTGGAAACGTAATACGGGAAGAAGCGACGACCGTACAAGATTGTGCATAACATTTGTGCTACGGCTCCAGCAGACATGTCTTTCTGATGCTCGTGCTTGTACAGCTTCAGTAAAAATTAATATAAATTACAACTTTAGTTTTACAAAACTATTTAAATAAATATTTTTAAATGATTTACAAAAAGTTCCCGATTTATTTAACTAAACTACCTTCATTCGAGCATCAATCAACCTAGTCTCACTAAGCACATCACACCAACACCCAGAGCATCCTAGAACAGTGCCTTTGGTCAAAGTGAAGAGCTTGGGCTGGTCCCGAGTATAAATGCTATATCCCGTGCTAAGCCTGGTGTCTGAAGCAATCACAGCGAAACCGTCACCCGCAACAGCTACAATACTCCTGTGAACGAATTAATAACAGGTGAAAGGGGAAGAAATATTAAATATTTGCTATTAATTATTTGTCTATATACAAAGCGACTAACTAAAATAATCTATCCATAATAATTAGCAAACCCTTAAATCTGATCTTACCCTCCATTGTCAGTGTACGGAGAAAATTGGCGTTCCATTGGTGCCCCCATTGACAACTCGGAGTACTCGAAGCCACCAGGCTTAATCATTAATGGGAAGGCCATCTTATCTTGTTGAATACTTTGTCTAATATCTAAAATGAGACAACACAGTGCAAATGAATAATTATTTCAGCCACATAAGGTTTAGCTCCAAAGCGAACAATCAAGTTAATTATTTATTTGACTTGACAATGACCTGACATTTTTATAGTAAATTTATATATGATGACTTTACTATACTTGACTTATTACTGATTGAATCTTAAAACATAATAAATAAATAAACTTTCAAATAACTTACCACTGTTAATAGTTTTTTCTTTGACTTGTACTTTAATTTACAATTTAAAATTTAATTGATACAAAGAATAATGATTTTTTCTGCTGACCGCTATTCTTCGTAGTACACTTTTTCTCTTTTGCTGTTTTCTTCACAGATCTGTCTGTTTTGCTGCGTCAGTCTCTGTATCTCCGTTTACATTACAATATTTTAAAAATCTCGCCAACTTAGTTCACTCAATGGCTTTGCTGCACAGTAATGTTTCGCAGTGGGACTCAAAAACATGTAATACGTCCGATGATGCAGAAGGAGCATTGTGCTGTTCGGCTTTGATGATAAAAATCAAAACAAAACAAAAACGTGAACTTACAAGCACTGTTGTCGTGTGATGAAAAGATTTACCAAGTTTTAATTTCTTTCATGATTTGATTTTTTAATCAACAAACATTTGCCGGTAGACTTGGTACGGTGTTATTTTGAATGTGAATTTTAATTATTGATTGTTACAAACGAAGCTGTTGTAGAGTGAAAAAAGATTAGGAGTAATTGTGAAATCAGCTGACTGAGTTGACGGAGAAGTTAGAATCGTCAAAATGGTAAATTAAAAAAAATTATTTTTGATTATTGATTACACATCTCTGCAATAATTATTGAATTTGTACGGTTTGTGGTTAGGTAATTGGTATTTGTAAAGCACTTTTATGATCGTGATGAAATGCGGAGCCAGTTTTAATTTTTAAATAGTTAAATTGTCTTTTTGTTTTTTGACAGCTTTTCTACTCATTTTTCAAGTCACTGATTGGAAAGGAGGTGGTGGTGGAGCTCAAAAATGATCTGGCGTAATTACAAATAATATATTAATAATCATTTTAGCTATCAAAACATCAATTAGTATGTGTGTGTATCATGATCATGCTATACATTCATTGTTTTCTATGTAGAATCTGCGGAACTCTCCATTCAGTCGACCAATACCTCAATTTGAAACTTACTGAGATAAGTGTCACAGATCCTGATAAGTATCCACATATGGTATGTCAATAAATTGTAATAGTGTCACAATATATGGTATTAAGGTTAGTGGTCAGTTAAATAATTATCTAATTATTATTTCAATAACATTGTAGTTGTCCGTGAAAAATTGTTTTATACGAGGTTCTGTCATCCGCTACGTGCAGCTACCCGGGGATGAAGTGGATACGCAACTCCTTCAAGACGCCGCCAGGAAGGAGTCAATGCATTCGAAACAGTAGTAGTACTTGTAGAAGTAGTGGGACAAACTAATTAATTATTCAGGAAAATATGTTGGTGTCGGAAAATGGAAATAAAGTGATAGGTGATAAATTGTAAGTAATTATGCATTCTTCTTTTTACTGTATACAACTCGTTTTTATACGTTCATCTTATTACAAAATTAATTATTATTGCCGTTAAGCAATAATGTTATGTTATTGTAATTTTCACGACTTCCCTGTACTGTAGTGTAAAGTGTATATGTATTTAAGGATATTTTATGCCTTAAATAAAGTGGTAAACAATTATTATAAAAGTTTTCACTAGCCTGAATCTTATTTTCACTTACTGTAGTTTCATTTCAATAGACAACGTCGAGAAAACCCAGGACCAATTTATTTATTTACGGTAATATGTTTCAATCAATTAAATTTTCATCATTCATAAATCAAATAAAAACTTGACTTCCGGACAAAGACTGTAAACATACAACAACATATGTGGATAAGTACAAAAGTGGAATAGATTTTTTTATTACTTTTAGGGTTATTTATTTTTTCACAACTTGTGTTGAATTTCAACTATAATTATTATCAGCTACAAATCAGTCAAGTAAAATTAAATATATAAAATGTTTATAAAAGTGTTTCCCCTTAAGTTTTTATAAGCCTAGACACTTATATCGTTCTCATTACATTCTTTTCAGGTGACAAGCCTGCATGGCTCATTCTTAATGACAACTGTAGAAAATAAATAATATACATAGTTGACTTGAAACTTTTTGTTTTGAGACAAAATTATAAGACTTAAAGTAAAAAATTCAAACCATAATAAAATACAAACTTAATGCATACATGCAAGGCATTAATAGGTATCATAATACATTATTATATTAATAAAATGTCATTCTATTTCATAATTTATTAAATGTTTTTAAGGCATACCGAATATATAAAAAGTGTGAGAAACAAAGCAATAATAATTACAAATATTAACATTGATTTTTTAAAGCACAGCTCGTTAACGCGCCGTCATTTGCAACCCCATACATAACCTTTTAGTTCTCAGCCAAATAAAAACAAATTGAGTAATGTAATTAGGCGTAAAATAATTGTACAATATTGATACTACTAACAAGAGAACTTCATTTGTATAAAAATATAATATAAACATGGCGTCTTTCTAAAAATGCTTCTTCTCGAGCAACATTTTTCATAACTCACACACTGTGCTAATTTTTTTTTACAAATTAAGTTTTATCACACGACGAGTATGTAGTTTACTTTTTATACAATCAATTTTCCTTATTTTCTGTCTCCGAGAAAGTTATGTCGAAGGACATTCCTTGTCTACTTTCTTTCTTACTGGCGGATTCTACCTGGACCACCATGGGTTTGGGATGAGGAGTTCGTTTTGGGACAACGAATGTTGAGCGGGCTTCAGGTCCTCGAGGAACATCCTTAAAATTTCCCCCAAAATTAAAAGCAAATAGATAAAATGCCACAGAAATAAATAAAAAGTTAGTATTATAAATTCAATTATAATAATATGCGTCTTGCAGCCTACTTGGATGTACGGCTCCTTCAGCACTGGTTTAAAAGCTTGTGATGGATCAAAACGTCGCTGGGGTGTGGGTGTGCTTGAGGCGCTTCCACTTGACTGGACGTGTCGTAATTTTTCCTTGAGTTCTCCCATTTTTTGCCGTAATGATGTATTTTCCTTCAAAATTATAATTAATCACGTTACGTATATAAATACACAATATAAAATAATGTATACCTAATACAAAATACAATACAATATACAATTTATAAAAAATTAATGTTTTGAAACTTACATCTCTCAGCTTCAAATTTTCCTCCTTGATATTAATAATATGCTTGATTTTCTGTCTGTTATTCTGATGTCCGGCCAAACTGGCATAATCTCCATACAAATTCTTGTATTCCTGAAGATTTTCTTTTAAAGCTTGATTTTCATGGATCAGGCCTTGAATCTGAGCTTGCATTTTCTTTTTTGCCTCGTCATTCTTTTCATTCTCTTCCTCCCTTTCCCTGTATCCCTGAATCACATTTTGTAGCTCCCTAATAGTGGCGACAAACTCTTCATTTTTCTCTACGCTTCCTTGTAACTGATCCTGCAAAATGGCCGTTTCTGCTTTCAATTGAGATATTTGATTGAGTTGAGACTGACTATTTTTGGCAAACTGCTTTTTCATCCCAAGACATTCCGATTCCAGTTTTTCCTTTGCAGATTTTAATGTTTGGTAAATATTTTCTTGCGTTTGTAGCTGTGCTTCTATCGTTTCCAAACGGTTGGAAATCTCACCACGCGCTTCCTTTTCTTGGGAATAATGTTCCTTTGCTGAAATGTATGATGATGTCATTTCCTGTAGTCTTCTTTCCACTTCTTCGTTTCGTCCACTCAACAAATTCTTCTCATTCTCCCAAATTCCCTGCATTTCCTCGATTTTGAAAGAATGCTTCAATTTTGCGTCTTCAAACTGGGATTGCATTTCAACAAACTGTTCTCGCTCATTCAACAAGTTCATGTTGAGGGTTTGAATTGTCAAATTATTCTTTTCAGTGAAGGTTTCCAAACTTTCAACTTTCTTGGCCAGAGATGCGCACTCAGTATTTAGTTGATCTCGAGCTTGTTCCAATTCTGACAATTTTGTAGCCATTTCCTCGATTTCCAATTGCTTGCCATTTTTCTCGGTTTCAAGTTGTTCCTTCTCAGATTTTAAAGTTTGGTAAATATTTTCTTGCATTTTCAGCTCTGCTTCTAACGTTTCCAAGCGGTTGGAAATCTGTCCACGCGCTTATCTTTTCTTGAGAATAAAGATCATTTGCTAAAGTGTATGATGATGTCATTTCCTGCAGTTTGCTTTCCACCTCTTCGTATCGTCCACTCAACAAATTCTTCTCCTTTTCCCATATTCCCTGCATTTCCTCGATTTTGGAAGAATGCTCCAATTTTGTTTCTTCAAACTGGGATTGCATTTCAACAAACTTTTCTCGCTCACTCGACAAGTTCATGTTAAGGGTTTGAATTGTCGAAATATTCTTTTCAATTGAAGTTTCCAAATTTTCAACTTCCTTGGCCAAAGATGCGCACTCATTGTTTAGTTGATCTCGAGCTTGTTCCAATTCTGACAATTTTGCAGCCATTTCATCGATTTCAAATTGTTTGCTGTTTTTCTCGGCTTCAAGTTGTTCCTTCTCAGATTTTAAAGTTTGGTAAATATTTTCTTGCGTTTCCAGCTGTGCTTCTAACGTTTCCAAGCGGTTGGAAATCTGTCCACGCGCTTCATTTTCTTGAGAATAAAGATCATTTGCTAAAGTGTATGATGCTGTCATTTCCTGAAGTTTGCTTTCCACCTCTTCGTATCGTCCGCTCAACATATTCTTCTCGTTCTCCCAAATTCCCTGCATTTCCACGATTTTGGAAGAATGCTCCAATTTTGTTTCTTCAAACTGGGATTGTATTTCAACAAACTTTTCTCGCTCATTCAACAAGTTCGTGTTGAGGGTTTGGATTGTCGAAATATTCTTTTCAGTGGAGGTTTCCAAATTTTCAACTTCCTTGGTCAAAGATGCGCACTCATTACTTAGTTGATCTCGAGCTTGTTCCAATTCTGACAATTTTGCAGCCATATCATCGATTTCCAATTGTTTGCTGTTTTTCTCCGCTTCAAGTTGTTTCTTCTCAGATTTTAAAGTTTGGTAAATATTTTCTTGCGTTTTCAGCTCTTCTTCTAAAAATTCCAAGAGGTTTGAAGTCTCTTTACGTGCGTTCTTTTCTTGGCAATAAAGATCATTTGCTAAAGTGTATGATGATGTCATTTCCTGAAGTTTGCTTTCCACCTCTTCGTATCGTCCACTCAACATATTCTTCTCCTTTTCCCAAATTCCCTGCATTTCCTCGATTTTGGAAGAATGCTCCAATTTTGTTTCTTCAAACTGGGATTGTATTTCAACAAACTTTTCTCGCTCATTCAACAAGTTCATGTTGAGTGTTTGGATTGTCGAAATATTCTTTTCAGTGGAGGTTTCCAAATTTTCAACTTCCTTGGCCAAAGATGCGCACTCATTACTTAGTTGATCTCGAGCTTTTTCCAATTCTGACAATTTTGTAGCCATATCATCGATTTCCAATTGCTTGCTATTTTTCTCGACTTCAAGTTGTTCCTTCTCAGATTTTAAAGTTTGGTAAAGAATTTCTTGCGTTCCCAGCTGTGCTTCTAACTTTTCCAAGCGGTTGGAAATCTGTTCACGCGCTTCCTGTTCTTGAGAATAAAGATCATTTGCTAAAGTGTATGATGATGTCATTTCCTGCAGTTTGCTTTCCACCTCTTCGTATCGTCCACTCAACAAATTCTTTTCGTTCTCCCAAATTCCCTGCATTTCCTCAATTTTCGTCTGTTCTTGAAGCATACTCTGTTGTAGTTCCTGAATTGTGACAAGATCTTGTTGTGCACTTTTCCTGAGTTCATCCATCGTCCCGGATAAGCATAAAACTTGCTGTTGAAGTTCTCCGTTGCACTTACTCGTCTCAGATTCGAGGAGTTCGTATGCAGCTTGGTGATCCTCCATTTGTTTAATTTTTTCTTGCAATAAAGCCTTTGTAATAGCCAAATCCCTTTGGACCTCTTCCAAATGAAATTTCGTTTCATCCAGTTTATCGCGTAAGGTTTGCTGCATATCTGGGACTGCCATTTGAGCAATGATAGGTAAAGATCCGGTTGATCCTGTCAAGGAATTTGCAGATGCTGATCTGCTGCTGTGGCTGCTTCCATTACGGAGCCGAGTATCAGAACAGGAACGAGTGGAACTGGATCCTGCAGCAAGAAGAGCTCTACCACGAGGAGTTTTAACGGGACCCGGAGTAATAAAACCATCGTTAGTTTTCGTTGGAATTCCTCCCTCCTTACGGCCACTGTAGTGACCAAAATTGATGTCTTTAGCACCATTGGGTAGTTTTGGATCGTATTTATTTGGGGGAGGAGCACAGCCTAAAAGAAAGTAAATAAAAAGAAAACATGTACTTCCATTTCCACCGAACTATTCACAAGTTGAAAAATAAAAAAAATACTTACTTTGCTCGTCGTTGAACCGCTTAATACGCGCTTTGTCAAATGACATGATGATTAATTGGAAACTGTAACGGTTGTTTGAATCTTTCCTGAATGATTACACCAATAACTTCCCTCTTTCCCAAACGTCACCGTCACGTTAGTTTTCTTCTGTACTGGCTTTTTAAACTAATAATAAATAACCCAAGCCAATTACAATAAAACTCTTAAGGAAATCAACGGGATATCAACTCAACAATACTATTTTTATGTTTTTACTTACTTACAAACCGACAAAAAAGGAAACTACATTAACTTTTAACTCCAACTAAAAGTAAACCACATTCATAACAAATTTTCACTATTTTTTTTGAACCCGAATATTTTATGGGATTAATGGGATTATTAATCAAAATTATTTCACAATAAATAATTAGAAGTATGAGCAAAGATGACTATTATTGTGATACTGGCCAACTTGTTGACGAGTACAACGAGAAAATTGGAGTGAATGAAAAAAATCGACCGTTATTTTTTGGTTGACTCTTCTCTCCAGTCTTCTTCTCTCCAACAACAACAAAACCAAGCATACTACATAGCAGCAGTAAAAATGCATGGCGCGCTGTCTAATTTGAAGTTAACCAATAAGATTGCTAAATATACGGGGTGTATTGAGAAAATAGATATTACTTTGTTCAAAGAAATAAGGAACGTTCCTTCATAATATATAGTGTATGTATGTATACCTATTATGTTTTACCCTTATGGACCATCATATCATATCATACAACTTGCTTTGTCACTCGGTTGATGGCAATATGTGGCTTGTGTGTGGGCGAAGTGGTAACATTAACATTCCTTTTTTTTGTTTCCTCCAAGCAGAAATTAACAAAATATTGCTATTTTATT
>JAHZNC010000113.1:0-17317 GCA_027744095.1 Zhuqinia jingwanae
CTGTGTGTTCCTGTTTTTCTAGCGGGAGCAGTAGCATCAGTTCTTTTATAACAGAATCGTTTTAGCACGTTTTGCTCCAATTTCTTGTCTTATATATATACACATACTTACATGATACAAGGATCCGCGTCCCTGTAGATTCCATGTTTTTTTGTATGTATATATTTTTTTATAATGCTGAAAATCCATTCTACCTTGAATTATAATCAGTTACTTTTTATTGAGCAGCGGTTTTTAACCTTTCATCCGATCAATGTTAAATCTGATAAATTGACATCCTTTAAGATTATGGTTTCCTATACACATTACACATTACTCTGTAGATCTTTCTTGTTACCGGATATGTTTTTAGTAGCATGGGATCCGCCAAAAAAATATGATCAGAGAAAGTTTTAGCATTAGTGTTGCACTACGCTTACATTTAATATATTATATAATCTTGTGTATTTATTTTTGAAGTCACTAAAAGGAAAACACGAATCGCAAGCGTAGGGATTCCGATAATAATAATTACACACGTTAACCTTCAAACCGGAATGCAAATGGGCTTACTAAACCGAGCAGGCAAAAGACGTATAGGCTTTTCCCTTTTCTGATAATCACTCTGTTTTTACTACTCAGCTTTGGAAAATCTGTGTGAAAGAGTGAATAGGGACAAGAAAAGTAATGTATTACACTGGCGGGATTAATTGTGTCCATTATTGTGTAACCCTCTTGGGGAGCACAAAAGAAGATAGATAGATAGATAGATAGAATACTTGTCCCGATATATACCAACCATTTTCTAACCACACCACCTGTATGGTTACTAACTATAGTAATAAGATTCGAAGCGATAGAAGGTTTATTTTAATTATAATCTTTATTCAAAAGGACAGCACATTACACGGACAAGGTTACATCGAGAATGAGAATGTAATGATAAGAGTGGAACTCGTGAGTGAGTTGCGAGTGGGACTTGGTTGGTAGATGTGCTGTTGGCCTCCTATTGGTCCTTTGCCGATTGTGGCTGTGCGTTCACAGTCAACCCGCGAAAACACCACCAACACTGATGTCTTAGGATTATTAATGGATGAATTGATTAAAACTTCTAGTGGAAAGTGCACACAAGTTGCTCTTATAATTCGCAAAGGGTATTAATGAGGAGATGGCGCTTTATGTTTATGTCCTGCTAAAGTCCTAAACACATCACTACATATATACAAGCTTATATATTGTGGTTGTACTTCCTACGTAGATACGTGTGAAAGCTACCTCAGATAAAATAATTACTTGTTTGGAACTAGATCAATTTCCTTCTTTTTGGCAAAACAAGTCAGGGTGACGGTGGTAATTGCGGATTGATTAGAGTTTAATGGCTAATTTGTGTATTTACTTAAGTAACTCTCTCTCTCTCTCTCTCTCTCTCTCTCTGTGCGCACTACAATATAAATTGTATACTACACATTTGTACAATTTTATTTTATTTTTTAGGTGAGAACGTTATCCGGTGAGATGGACGTTTGGTACAATCTGGAAAAGAGAACGGACAAATCTGCTGTCTCGGGTGCTATCCGTCTACACATTAGCGTGGAAATTAAGGGTGAAGAAAAGGTAATAATTTATTTAATTCCCCATTCGTTATACTATATACGCTTTGCTCAGATTGAACAAAGATCCTAATCTGGCGGCAAAACACGCTTTTGTGATAATACAATCTATATATATTTATATATCATTGTTGTGCTTTTTTTCCTCTCTTCTTCTGCGCATTGAATATATTTTGCATTTTCTCCACATTTTCCTTCTCTTTATTTCCAAGCCTAAATATATAATATAAGCATTTATGTTTCATGCCCATATAACAACTTGATATATAGCCCTTCCTTCAACGATAAGTATACTACTGTACTCAGCAGATATACCTATTTATAGTGTTTATAAAAAAGAAGTTTGGTCACCATTTTATTCCGGGGTACATTTATAGGCCATGACAGAGAATGCGAATCGAGCCCTTATACGAAACCACTTTATGTTCACTGAGGCGTCATCAATATCTCTGGTGCAGCAAGTTATTTCAACAAAAACATAAAAAACACACTATATATTTCAAGCTGGCCATTTTGAAAGAAATTCTCTTGTAATGTAAAAAAAGAAGAAGAAAATTTCAAATGGACAAGAGAGTCATTTCTTTCTTTCTTTATTTAAAAAAAATTGTGGGAGTGATAAAGCCATAGAATAATTCAATGGTGGACTTTTCAGTCAATTTAAGTGTCCGCTCTTGTTTAGCTTCCTTGTTCCTCCTCTTTTTTTTGGCTATTGAAGAAATGCAACGAGGCTCGTAAAGCTAGATTAGTTTGACGCTGATGGCTCCTAGTGGTGTCACACTTTATGTTTTTTTATACATCAGTTCAAAAAGCCAAAGCCGACAGTTGATGGGCTAAAAAAGAGAAGAGAAAGTTTTTTTGTCCAAGTTTAAGCTGCCAGTAAAATTGTGTACGGAATTACCAGTGTGTACTATGCATATGTATAATAGTTTTAGAAGGGAAATTTTATTTTAGTAGTAGTTTCCTTTCTTCCTTGTTATATTTCTTATTTATATTCAGAAATAAATCTGAGGTTTATTATTCCAGATAAAATGTAGAGGGGACGCCGCATCGTAAATAGTCGATTTTTTGGTTTGATGATTCGAACGAAATGACGTAATAATAATATACTGTGCAGATATTACACAACACATATATTCCGTTATATATGTTTTGCTACTTGTTGTGTAGTTTTTTTAGCTGAACAAAATATCCAAACAACAACAAAGCAAAACACGCAAAGGATATCCTGCAGAGTATAATTTTGCAGTGAAAGCACTAATAATGGATCTGCTCTGGTTCCGTTTTAGCTGAAGTGCTAAAATTCATGTAGCTAGTTAGGTTTTTAGCTAGTTTTGTTGGATTATACATCGATGCTTTAAGCCAAGCCATTTTCCTTTTGAAACGATAATTACAACAACGCAACAAAAAAAATAGTTCGTTTAAAAAGTGCTTTCTGGCATGTATGTAGGTTTGGTAGTTTTAAAAGCAGAGAACGAGAATTTTCTTTCTGTAATGCTATGTTGTATGTTGTGTAAATACATGTTGCTTTTTTGTGTAACTTTGCACACCGTGAAATATACATGTCTATATGAAGAGATAGTACAAATTGTTAAAATGCAGTATTGGCTGGTGAAAGCTGGAAAATTATGGAAATTCAAGATAACAACAAGCAGACATTTGGCTAGTCAAGTTTGTTAAGTGTTTTGTGGGGAAACAAGTCTTTTTAATGTTTATAGTTTCTACTTGCTTTTATATATATTTTTTGCTTTGCACTTGTTTTAAAACCTTTAGGATGACGTAGTTGACTAAAATTGGTGTGCTGTTGCAGTATCAAAGCTCTTTCAAAGAATTATTATTATTATTTTGGTTGGATGTGTGTGTGTGTGTAGTACAGTCAGTTTTCTTATTTCTCATATCAAAGCAGTATATTTTGATGATAGGAATAAATTTAGATCCCTCTTATTGTACACCACTTGAGTATATCCCTTGACGCCTTTGAATGTGAATTTGTCCTGCAATTGCATGCACACAAAGCGAGATAGAAAAAAAAGTTGTGAAGTAGAATGTATGCCTAGAGTACTTTTTCTACGAATGTTTTTTTTTGTTGAAAGTGAAAATGGGAAAAGATATGATGAAAATGTTTGTGTGGCGTAACGTACTTTTCCTGCTTTGTGCAACTCTACGTAATATTTTGTTTGTTGTAAGCTAGAAAAATTAGATGAAAAATGTTGTACGGAAATATTTCCTACATTATTCAGCCACTTTGTTTTTCGTTTCTTGGGAAAGTGGGCCAACAAAAAAAAGAGGAGCTGGAACAGGAATCAACGGAAAATGGGAAAATGTGGCAATCCAGCAATACATATTAATACACACGTATATATATGTACATACATATATACATAATATGTATGTATTGTTCTTTGAAATGTATATAGGCATATTGTATGTTGCATTCTGATTGTGATTATGATGAAGGTATGTATTACATATATATTTATTTTGTTCTTCTTATCTTGTTCCTTTTTTTACACAGGCACTTTCATTGTCTATCGACCAAATACTTGTGCAACAGTGTTCCTGCTGTGATGAGTACTTTACTTGCCAACATCAATGCTTACTATGCACATACAACGGCGTCTTCCGCTGTTTCCGCCTCGGATCGTTTTGCAGCTTCCAATTTCGGGGTACTTTTTTAAAAAAGGGGCTAAAAAATCATTCACTCTGCACAGTACTTGAATGCACTTTTATTTTAATGTATGTATGTATTATTATTTTTCTGGGAAAAAATGTATAACAGAAAGAAAAGTTTGTGAAACTGCTGGACCAGTTGCACAACTCGTTGCGTATTGACCTCTCCATGTACCGTAACAACTTTCCAGCATCCAGCAACGAGAAACTTATGGATCTGAAGTCTACCGTTGATTTACTCACAAGTATAACGTTCTTCCGGATGAAGGTAAGCTCAATAAATGCCGAATTTAATTTTAAGCTTAAATGAGCAGTATCATGATGGTATACACAATTCAAAAGTATTTGTACAGTTTTATATCTAATGTACTTTTACCAGATGGACAAAATCGTGGCTAATTTTTATAATAATAAAAAAACTACATTTCTTGGCTATTATTTTTCTTATAGGAAGACAAGAGTAGGTATAAAAAACTTTAATTAATAATACATGGACCGTGTCCCCTGTACAAAAAAATAACGTAATAAATGTTGGCATGATATAAGATGAACAATCATAATGAATAACGTGAAATGTATCATAAATGGTCCTGGTCTGTGTGTGTGTGTGTGTGTGTGTGAGAAGAATTTTTATAAACAGCCATTACAGAAGTAGCGCTGTTGTTGACTTTTGATATGACAAGCTTTTTCCTGGATATCCAACTGAGAAGAAACAGTAAACCTAAAGAAAATATGGTCCACTGAATGCTCGTTTTTTTTCTCTACTTTTTCCTCTCCTTTTTATATACTCTCGCGTATCATTGGTATCAAAAAATAGCCTTGGTTGTTGAAGAAGATGAACTGAATCCATTACCGTTTCTTGCTTTCTTTTCTGTTTACTTGGTTTATTGTGGTATCCGATTCTCGGGAAAAGCTTACACACAAAATACATGCCTACATCACAAAACGCCCGTATCGTTATCATCATCAAGTTTGGTTGATGTGAAAAACATGATCGATAACATATATATACGTTCTGCTATACATACTAAATAGATAATGTTACATTTATATACAGATAATGCTCATAATAATATGTATTTATTTGAAAAGTGAAAGAACCTATACGTATATACATACATAAATACAAGTGGAACGTGTACGTGAGCAGACCAAACACATTATCAAGTTTCATGGTCTTTGTGGAGCTTTCTATCTTCAAAAATTTATCCTTTAACTTTTGTTTTGCTCCTGCAACTACTACTACTACTGATGCTGCTGTTGCAGCATCCTTCCTTGTCTAAGAAATCAGTACAGTTTTGTAAATACAGATGGACAAGCCGTTAGAAAGCAAGGATGGTACTGCTCTATATATATTCTGGCTGACTGACTGAATAAAAAGCATTTCACTGTTTGGTTTGTTGTGACTGTGACAGGCACATTATACCTATTTTGTTTCTCTCCCTCTACACCGCTTCTCTTTTACTCTGCTTGTCATCGAAAACCGACATATATTTGTTTGTGAAATTAGATACATATTTTTTTTGATAAAACATCATATAAAATCTTTATGTTTAAGGATATCAGCAGTGTCATCAAGAAATGTGTGTGTATGCGCGTTTCAAAAAGTAGTCCCAAACTAGAAAGTAGAAAGCTTTTATGGAGCCAATATTCCACAGATGCTGGAAAGGGAAAACTGGGACATACAATGAATGTACATAAAACCAAGTATGCTAGCAGAAAGCATCTTTTATAATTTGGATTTTTTATTGAAAGTACACTGTTCTATATGTGTTGAATAGGGAAAAGGGTATCGATATAATATTTGAGAAATTTTATTTTTTATTTTTTGAAAGACAAAATTCCGTCTTCCACAATCAACTCTTTGTAATGCTAAAATGTTTGGTGGTGTTGAAGTAATAGAAAAACTCGCAGTCAGTCAGTCAGTCAGTGAGTGGAAGAGCTCAATAACATGAGTCAATATTTGCTCAAGATGAAAAGCTCAGATTGAGATCATAGGCTAAGCACACACACACACACACACACACACACATACACACACACCCGAAGAGAAGCAAATAAGTGACTCTTTTCTCTTTCTTAGTAGTGTACACACTCCAAGAGCCCATCATCATCATCTGCTGCTGCTTTTCATCGACAAATTTTTTTGTTCGAAAATGAGGGCAAAAAGATTTCACAAAGAGAGGGAGAGAGAGAGAGAGCTAGTAAAAAATGCGTACCATATATGTTTCTGGGGCATTGAGCAACTGTATACTTTTATTATACGTACATGTACATATATGTATAGCCCACCATTATTTTCCAGGAAATTCACTCTACCGCACCAAATGCATGGTGGATATGTATTTTCGGTTCTAAAAATAGGTATTGCCTATAAAAATGATTTCACTGTCAAGATCCACAACTGTGGCTTTCACTGGCAAAATGCTGACGGTGGCTTTTCCCTCATATACGTTTCCTTTTTTTACTTTCATTCTCACACAACATGCCCATAATATATAATTTTACTGATCAAGAGGAGCGGAAAATTCATCAATTCATGCAAGAATACTAGGAGAGAGGAGAGGAGGAGACTGTTTGAGAGTCGATGAAATGATTGTACATTAAATCATAATATATTAGTTTCTGCTTTTTAGACGTGGAAATGTGTAGACTACTGCGTGTGTGTGGGTAAAAGAGCTTTTTATTGTTCAAACATACCACATGTGCACACACCAAAATTCTTCGATATTTCCTCAGTAGTTCATGTGTATGTATGTCTTCTCTAAATTTTCATTTTGCCTTTTCCCGTTTGAAGGGAATAAATATTCTTCGTTTTTGCTCATGGTTTCAGGAAAATAAAAATAAAAGATTTTTTTGCTCATCAGAGCGAATGCGAAAAAATGCTTGGTTAGCGTTTTATGTGGGTGCATTTTTTTTACACATATCTGCATATGTATAATATTTGACGATATTTATACACACAGGCATAATTTTTGAGAGTTATGTCTTTCGCCAAAAAAAAATATATGAAAAAATAATAACTTTTGTATCATCGTCACCATGCTCTATATTTTAACATACTATACTTTTTTAGAAGATTAAAATTACAAATTTAGCATTGTCATTTACCCACCCATTATTCCAAACTTAAGATTTCATAGCATTTTCCCATTTTTTTACTAGTTTCTTGTATATTGACGCTGTTTTCCTTTTCCTTAAAACACGGCATGTAAATTCACGATTCAGAGAATGTTTTTCCTTGTGTATTAAATCTAGTAATAAATCTTTTTACGACGACATTACTACTACTCCACTAGTGACGACATGCTCTTTATTTTCAAGCTCTTTGTTTTTCACAAAAAAGACACAACATCAAAGGTAAATATCCACAGATGATTTACATTAAGAGATATCTTCGCGTAGTACATGTGTCATCATCATCATCATCGTTGTCATCATCCATTTCCAGTCTGCCAGCCTCCATCTTAGTTTTTTTTGCTTCAAAAGAAGAAGCGAAAGTAAACAGAAAATTTTAATTAGACACTACATCATCATCATCATCCCACGAGCTAGCTCTCTCCTCACTCCGCTCACAAAATCATCATTATCATTTCTTGACTTTTGATATATTAGTGCAACTCCGAACAGCAGCAGCATACGTGCATTCTACATTTTTTTGTATAAAGAAACTTTTACTCTTGTAATTTACAAAATATTATCATGTTATATATGTGTGTATGTATACTACTGTAACAAGTGTGTATTTTGTAGCGTGATGATGATGATGATGATGATTTCATAAATATTACTTTTTGTGCATCAGGTAGAATAAAGAGAGCTGGTTTGCTGGTAGTAGTAAACCAAACATTGTTTGCCATTTAGCATGTTATCATTCTAATAGTAGTAGTAGTTGTGGTAGTAATAGTGGCAGAGTTGTTAGTAGGGAAAACAGAAGAAAAAAAAATACAAGTAAACTGTGCTCTCAACTGACGACCAGGACTGAGATGAACGATGGTGATAAATCACATTAGTTCAACGGCTGACTGAAATCACTGCTCTTTCGTCTTTTTTTAATACTTTTTCTGCCTTTTTCTCTGTTTCTTCTCTCTGGAACATGTTTCTTCATGCCTGCCTGTCTTCTTTTTTCGTATAAAATAAGGTGTCCGAGTGACTGCGTGTGTTGCTGTGTGCATTATAGGTACGCCTCAAGCGAATAGTAGACATTTTAGGTGTGTACTCTTCTGCTTCAAATATTATATACGTGATGACAGCAAGCAAAATGGCTACAAAAAAATACTGAATTGAAATTTTTGAAAACATCAAAATAATTTTGTATTTGAGATTTTCTGTTTGTAATTGTAATCAGTAATCACACAATCTTTTCGGATTTTCTACAGGTAACCTTGCATTCATTGCTAAATTAGCCCCCTCCAAATTTTTTTTTCCGTTTCATGTCAGCCCTAGCCAACGTAATGATGTATGTTCAACTGCCATGCCACTTGCTGAGGGAAAGTCATTTTCTGTTTTTTTAAAGCTTCTTGACAAGTTTTCCTTCTCTCTCGGCCAGGGAGAACAAACTTCAAAAGGGAAAAATAAGAATAATGTTGTGTGTGTTGTGTTGTATAACATGGGATGATGATTATGACGACGTCGGAAAACTGTATAAAACCGAGTGTTTTTATATACGCAACTCAACAAGATTTTACAAAATTTGTTCAAGTGTTGTTTGCCCACTTAAGAAGTGGCATTGTGCAAATAGAAGTAGAAGAAGTAATGTACGTAAAATGAAAAGCTAAGATAGATATTCACAGTCACACAGTCAAAACCAGCGCCAGTTATTAACTAGTTTTTGCTCTTTACAGTGAAATGAGGCAAACAACTGCTGAGTCTAGATGTCAAGGAAAAATGACAGCGTTGTGATAAATGATGATGATGGGCTTATATTATTATTATTATTGTGGCTGCCGCTACAGCTCATATAGACATGTACTCATATTGCATACCTATATAATAATATTGCACATACCTTCATTTCACACAGAGTCCTATTCAGATTTTTTGCAGTGATTAATAAAAGGTTCTTCACACTGATTTATTATATAAGGTTACAATATACAAACAAACTAAACTATATTATCGTACATACATACCTATATGTTGTTGGTGCTGATGATGACATAATCCATATATGTATTTACATATGCATAATCTCAAAAAAATAAAAAGTTGGTGTTGTTGTGTTGTGTAGTATTCAACACTATAGCACCTTGGGTGAAAAATATTTATTGCATTGTTGTTTGTTCAGAGCAATTTCCTCACACGCCTCTCTTGTACAAGAAGAGAGAAGCTTAATTAATCTAGTGGTAAAAGTACATGGGTACCTAAAATATGTCAAAATATATTGGAAGTGTATGCCTATTGTATATATTTTATTGCATAACATGTTATGATGATGTTGTAATATATGCATTTGTATTTTATATATGCATGTGTTTATGATGAAATGAATTAATAATAACATTCTATCCTCTTTGTAAAAAAACATTTTTTAGGTTCAAGAGCTATCCAGCCCTCCGAGGGCGAGTACTGTTGTAAAGGATTGTGTAAAAGCATGCCTACGTTCCACTTACCAGTTCCTCTTTGAAAACTGTTATGAACTCTACTCCAGAGAGTTCCAGGTAAAGTTTCAACCTACACACACACAGTTTCCATTCTATTATGCATATACATATGTTGTTCTTATCTTTATTCTTTATTGAACGGCATGGAACGTGCAGTAATGTAAAATCCATTCGTATTATTTGATGTGTTTAGTGGTTTTTGCAAAGGGTTTTAGTTTATAGAAAGGAAACTCGACGAGTAACGTAATTTCTGTATTGTGAAATATTCTGTGTTTGGACTCTTTTGACCAAAAGTCCTACGCATTTACTAAAAAAACCACTTTAAAAACAAAGGAGAAAAGCCAACTGATTCCCTTAAAATCCTTCGCGTTCTCCATTACTATTTAAGCATGTTAGCGTGGGAGCAAAGTAAACACATTTTGTAATACACCAAATTTATGAGCGCGATGCTACCCATCCGTGTGCACATACACAGGTTCTTCATTTCGAAACACAAAATGCTTTTATGTATGCTTTAAAACGTCAAGTCTCGGGAACATTTTGTGGAAAATCATGATTTTTTTGACAGTTTTTCCTCCATATTACATGCCTATTTACCTACATACTACTACCACATAGTTTGTTTTTAAGATTTGTTGCACCACCACCCAGCGATCTCAAAAGTCTGCACTTTACCACACAAAAAGGAGCACATACATACGTAGCTCGTCTAACTATAAAATATCTTACAAAAGTTATGTGCCATTCCATGTTCCTGGCTTAACTCAAAACAAAAAAAAATGGATAAAATATGGATCGTGAAATAAGTCCGAAACATCTGCTAAGAAAGCAAGATGGATGACAAAGAAAAGACGGTGGTGGACAGAATAACAGCAGAAAATACAAAAATCACAAAAAGAGACTTTTTTATTAGTATAATGCAGTCACCTTAATGTAATCTCTGGTGTTCTATGAACAAAAAAATAACGTTGGGCCATTACACAAAGAGGTGTGTGTGTATAAGATGCCATTTTTATGACATTTAAAGCATAATGGCTTTGTATTGGATGTATAAATTTATATACATTCATGTTAAACCTTTTTATATTTTTTTGTGGTCATTTTTCCATTGTCCATTTGAAACTTGTGTGTATGTAAGGAGGAGTACCTTATACACTGGCGACCACACGATTTTTATTGCCAATTTTATTCCTATTATAGAAGAATGAATGGCCGATAAGGACTGTCGTTTTATCTACAATTTCGCTTACTACTGTCAATACATACTTATGACAACGAACTATTATTGTGCCCCATTTTTGACTCCAAATATGTCATGTTTATAAGAAAAAATTGGAGAAAATCCTACAGTCATATAGCAATTTACCGTTTACCAAACATTGCTTTGTGTGGTGTGTAGTTTTTTTTTTTGTAGTATTAACAGATCTGTAAAAAAAATCTAGGAACGTCTTGCCTATAAAATATGTGCCCTTTTACCACCAGAGCAGATGTCTCTCACTCAAGCAGGTACACACACACATACACATCCTTTTACACCTCCATGTACATGTAGTAACAGCAGAAAAAAAATCCTGGAATGGTAGTAGTAATGGTACAGAGAAATCTGTTTTTTTTTGTGAGCGCCACCACCACTACCACCGTCGACACTAATCCTTTGAGATACGTGATAGGTGTCAAAATGTAATTCTACCATATGAGCTACAATGCCAATCCCTTTCTCCTCTTTCACTCACTGTGAAAAACTGTAGCAAACACATTAAATCTAAATCATTTCTCCGTCCTATTCCACTCTCGCTTTTCTTCTTCATTCCCATTCGCAAGCGTGCCCATACATGTGTATATGTGTGTGTATTGTAGGTAGTAACATCATTACACAACATTTACTGAAATCAAATACATTTTTTTCTTGACACTTATGTAACGGCTTGCGGCTCTGCAATGCGTGCTATATTGGAGTGTGTGGTGGTGGTAGCAGCAGAATTAGACTTTTCTTGGCCCACACAGAAAATGAGTTTGTAGTTTCTTTTACAATTTTCTCTCCCTCAACTCTCTCATCTCCCAGTAGTAGAGAACACTTTATTACTTTTTTTTGGAGCATATATAAATAACAGCAGCGCCAGCAGGATTCTCATTTTCACCACTTGATGTTTTATGCATTTTTCATGAATGAAAAAACATGGCCAATAAGGGTATATGTGAATAATGTTAGTATAACCTAATATAAATTTATTTCTGTGTGGAGAATATTTTATTGTGTCCGAGAAAAATATATATCATGCAACATACAAGCGTATAAGTATCTCTTCACAAATCATCTAGAAAAAAAAATAACATAATGTGTATATAAGGTTTGAATTGAAGAGTATATTGCCATCATTTTCGTGGAACAAGAAAGAAAGAAAAAACAGTTGCCAAATATGGTTCAATTTTTGAACATATAACATCCTCCTGATTTAGAGATAACAAGAAAAAATTGTAAAACTGCATGAAAGTCAAATGTATGAATCATCATGATACAAGAATTATTATGTTTGTCCATAAAATATATTTTTGTGTGTATGATATGATGTCTTATCATCATAGCCCAGCTTGTTCAAATAAGTCAAAAAAAATTCATATGTTATTTGTCGAGTTTCCTTGAATTTATTATTGCTACTACAATTTTTTCGTTTAAAACAAGTTTATGTTTCTTTTAGGTATATCATGTAGTTGTAGCAAGTGGGTAGTTTTCCATGATAAAGAACTACTTAATGATGCAATATCCAATGCCTAAACATATATGTCTGTTCAAAACAGGTGGATCCTAACGAACCGAAACGGGAGCCTGACGACAATGGACCAAGACTTGACAGTGTCGATTTTTGGCACAAACTTATTGCCTTAATAGTATCCGTGATTGAAGAAGATAAAAATAGTTACGCTCCCGTGCTCAATCAATTTCCCCAGGAACTCAATATCGGCCAGGTACGTTAATATTTATATAAATTTATTATTATTTTTTACAATGCAAACCAGTAAATGTCAAAGTCTTTTGATAACCTTGATAATGAATTAGTGTAAAGGTGCACATTCAATCTTGTTATGTAAAAGCGTCTATTTGTTTCCCGTTGAATTTTTACGAGAAAACTTGTTACAAAATAAAACAGGTGCAAGGTTTTTGATTTTTTTTTCTCTTGCAACCATTTTTGGGCAGTGGTAAAAAGCCGTTAGAACTGACAGATTTTTTTTCCCCCAGTGTCTACTTTATTAATTACCTTTTTTCCATTGATGGTTTGATGATGAATTGCTTACGGTTTACGTTTCATTCACTTTCTTGACAGCTGTCGGCAGCTACGATGTGGAGTCTGTTCGCTGTAGATATGAAGTATGCGTTGGAGGAACATGAGCAACATCGTTTGTGCAAATCTTCCGCCTACATGAATCTCCATTTCAAAGTGAAATGGCTTTACAATAATTATGTAAAAGAAGTGCCACCCTACAAGGGATCTGTGCCTGAATACCCTGCGTAAGTTTTGATCGCGATCATTTCAATATACATTGCTTGAATGTGAACATTAATTATTAAAATTCCATAAAACGTAAACGTTAAACAATGTTTTTTCTCTGCCTCTCGCTTTAGATGGTTTGAGCCATTTGTAATGCAGTGGTTGAATGAAAATGACGATGTATCCTTAGAATACTTACATGGTGCCTTTAAACGTGACAAGAAAGACGGGGTAAGTGTCATAATATTCACACCATCACGGCATTGATGTTGATGTGATGATGGTATTTTTGTTGTAAAATACTTTTTATTTTGTCGCCGGCTCATACACTTCATTTTAAACTTCACTCCATAAACGTCCTTAAAGTTTCAGCCCAAAGTTTGTTTTTCAAAATGGGAAAATGGTTATGAAAGTGTTAGAATTTTGGTTGTTTTTTTATATAAGCTGTAATTTCAATGCCATAAGCCATAATATATTTTTATAACATGAAGAAGAGAGTAATAAATTGTCTAATCTAAATCACACACCATACTCATTAGAAGGAATTAGACAAGAATAACGACAAGAAGATATGGTCGGCCGGCACTACTGTGTGATATTTTTGTAGAAAGAAAAAAGTTTATACAGGCTATTACTGCAAGTGCACACACATATCATCCTGGTGTAGTAATCCAGATTTAGCTTGTCACAAATCCCGTTATTTTCTTCAAACTTGTGATGATGATGATGATGATGCTATCTTTGATTAAAAATAAAGGTTTCCGTTGCAAGAAATCTGCCACTATACTTATGTATCTACTTGTTACAAAATAAATATATGATCATCATCGTGTCTAGTTCTCATGTCCTTTTAGATTTGGGATCCAGTCAAATTAGTGAAAACTGATGACAGGTATTATTATAAGCCACTATATACCATCCGTTTCCGCTCTTCATAAAAAATTACATTATTATTTTCATGATGGGATACGAGTATATACGAGATGCTAGTTTGTGGGGGAAGGAGGATCAGACAGGAGATGTTTTATATTATGAAGCTGCTTTTTTTTACACACTCTCGCTGACTGAGTTGGAAATGTATGGTTTCTGGCATATTTTTTTTTGTGTGTGCAGAGTGCACATGCAAGCTTGAAAGATTGGAAGGCACTTCATACAAGTAATTCAATGCACTACTGATGATAATGACAATCACTCGGACGTTGATAATAACCCCTTTGGAGTAAGTAGGCCATGTATCTTATTTTTATCTGGAAACGAGAGGAATGCTCTTACCAGTTATCTTATATAATCATGTGTCAGGAGTGTGCTGTTGTGTGCAGTCACACAGTCATTCTTTTAGATTCTACCTACTCATTACTACACATATTGTATATACCTTCATATTAATCTTGACACAGGCTCATGTAATACTTTTTGCCTGATTGTGAGAGAAAAAGAGAGTTATTATAGGAGAGGCAATCCTTTAAGGGATAAGGTGTTAAGGCGTAACGTGAATGATCCACCAAAAAAAAAGTACATGAATCGGAAGAGCTGTTAATGATACAGGTGGTACTTACCCACTGTGTTCTTAGATTATTTTCATGGAACTAGTCGACCTTTACTCCAATTTAGAGGGTATGTATGTATGTTATAATAATAATAATAAGCGCTTGTATGAAATGAGGTAAACTACACTAGGGTGAGGTTGCAGTTTATCTAATGTTTCATGTAGTCTTAATGAGCCTATAATCTTATATGTAGGTAGTAGGTATATGAAAAAGGTTAGAAACTAAAAATTGAGCTCATATATTTAATACGATGATAATAATGAGGATGATGATAGTTCTGCGCACTCGTAAAATTATTCGTTTCAACGTTTAGTGAGGAAAATTAAAGTTTTTAATCAAAGTGCAGATGTTGTTAAAATGTATCCCTCTCACTTTCGTGCAACGTGCAGGCATTCCATATAGTAGTACTCATTTCTCTTGGTTTAATATATTTTTTCAGCTATTATGAAAACAACAGCAAATGAAAATATAAGTGTGAAAAAACAACAGCAAGCCACTGAGCTTTCGTCTTACACAAATGTGCTTTTATAATATTGTGGCAGTTTGTATATATTTTGCTTACTAACAATGATTATTAGCTCGTCGATCCAATACATTTTTTTTTCTTTATGGAAAAGCAGGAAATCTTTTGGAAAATTTACATGAAATTGTTTTCCAGGAATATACAATTAATGAATAATAATAATAGTGTTACTCGTTTATANGAAAAGCAGGAAATCTTTTGGAAAATTTACATGAAATTGTTTTCCAGGAATATACAATTAATGAATAATAATAATAGTGTTACTCGTTTATATCTAGTTTGTTTTATAGCAGCTTTTTTTAAAAGTAAAACTAAATTTTCGGCAAAAAGATAAATAATAATAGAACGCAAAAATTTAGAAAAGAACGCTCGGTTTTTGTTTTAATATTTAATTGTTATTCACACTCATCGCGATAAAACAATTAAACTGAAACACTGTTTTTGTGTGCTGCCGATCTTGGACATGTCATCACGCTCAGTGTTTTTCAATGAAAAGGGAAAACATCACATTTCATGGCAGCAGTTTAATGATGTGTCTGCAAAAACAACCCCAACGTTTGTATTGATGATTCACGAAAACAGAAAAACATATAGAAATAGTAGGTATAATATTGGCAGCTCATTATTACGCAGCTTTTTTGTTGTTGAAGTTACTCACCTGGACGAAAAGAAAATAACTTAATTCACAACAATCCAATATAACAACAATAAGTATGTAGTACGTATTTTTTTTTATTCCTTAATAATCATCAACCATCAAATTAGATCCACGCTACGTCGTATTTTTTGTATGCACACAATACCTACTACATTCAAGACAAAAAAAATTGTTCCCCTAAATTCACTCAATTTACAAACCAACTGCGGTAATAGTTGTAAGGTAGCAGCAGCAGACAAGAGAGAGAGAGGAAAAAAGGTGTACGTGTGTCCGTATGTTTCGATTCCCAAAACAGAATAATGATATACCAATATACATATAATGATGAGGTTTAGAAATAATGTTGTTTTTTTCTGGTGGAACTGCAACTGTCTTGTTATTGCATGCCTAGTAGGTTGGTCAAAGGGAACACAAAAACAACAGCTACCAGTTTTATAAGTGTAATATATTAAGAGACGTGAGTATATTAGATCAAAGTACAATTCCGAATAACAACAACATGCATTTTGATGACGGTGATGTCTCATTTTCCATCACACTTAAATAGCAGTTACGTTACTCATACGTGGTGTGATGATAGGGATGAGATCCATTTTTTTCTGTACCTGAAGGACTCGATATAAAACATGATATTTCTACAATGTTAATAATACCTATACTATAAAATATGCATGGTAATTGGTGGCGTAACCCTCTTCTTTCCGCTCAATTTTTTTAACAAGGAAAATACAAGTAGACATGTATTTTTGCTGCTATTTAAAATTGTATACAAGAAAGGGATGGATAGGAAGGAATATATAGGAGAGGAAACGGCAAGGTGTGATTATCTGTCAAAACTATTTTCCCAAACATGCCCTCAGCTCTTATACAAGAGCTGGGACTCTTTTAGCAGCTCTATGTGTGTATTAAAAAATTACGAACGAAAGTACATATCTATCTGTTTAGAATATCCTCTGTTCTTCCACATGAAATAGCAAATGAGTTTAAAGTGTAACTAGTAATCAGATTTGAAACTGCTTATCTGTATTTAGTTTATGATATGGACGATGTGATGATCGTGATGATGATGATGATGTTGTTGGTTAGATGATGACGGTTGAACACTTATTATTACGTGCATGCATGATTCATATATACCTACGTACACATACCCAGTGTATTTCCATTTTACAAGAAACTTGGCAAAACTAAAAAATGTTGTCAGGTTTGATGAAAATGAAGACGTAGCTTAGCTGCTGGTGGTGG
>JAHZNC010000114.1:0-22053 GCA_027744095.1 Zhuqinia jingwanae
GTTTTTATTTATTTTGCAAAGACAAATGTGAAGTGCGTGGATGTAAGTACAGAACACAGTAACTTGAAAAGCCGGTAATTAATGGCGACCCTGGATTGCACTCCCGTCAGGGAGCTGTCAGATTCCGAACTACGGAAAAGACTACTCGCCTTGGGTTACGATGTCCCCGTCAGTGTCAATCGCGAGTTTTTAGTACGAAAATTGGAAAACGCGTCAGCTGGAGGCGGCGCCGGTAGAACCAAGAAGCGACACAGCATGGCGACATCCCCAACTTCCACACCTATCGCGACTAACAGTCCGAACACTGTGAGAAAGAGAAAATCCATGGCTGCCCCTCCCGCTGCCAATAATATTAACAGTGTCAGTGGTCATTCTCATCACAATAATGCGAGTTTATCAACGCCATTGTCATCGCATACAACTTCCTCCCCACTCTCGTCAGTGGGTGGAACACCTCATCAGTATATGGGTAGCCCTGCCTCGACGATGAGCATTGCTACTCCCGCAACACCTTCACCCTACATAAGCCGGTTAAGTACACCAAGTCCCACTTCACCTCCAGCTATGAATAATGGAGAAAGTGCAAGTCATTCATCGAGATATATGAATTATTACAACATGTTCAAAGCTACGTCCTCGGGGACAAGTGGAGATGGTAGTAGCGGAAGTGGCGAAAAGGGTGGAGCTAGTTACGGACACCCCTTTACCAGAGGTATTAGAATGTCACCTCCTGGCAACAGCTTTAATCCTGTGACTTCAGTTGCTTCACCGTCAAGATCATCAGAGAGAAATGGATACACCACAGGCGGAGGTTCCAGTACTGCCACCCTGGGTGTCGAGTCGGATTGGTGCGGTGGGCACTTGGTATCGAAAATTCTCGTGATTTCCTTTGTTTGCTTCTTTATGATTATTGGAGGGTTGTATATCAGCAAAAATATGGCGGTGGATCCGAGAGGTCTGACCGGTACGGTAGGAAACGAAGGTTTCAGAGAACCCAAACCCCCGCCAACTCCACCACCTCCAAAGAAGAAGATAAATTTGCCACCACCTCCAACTAGTATGATTTTTCCAGTTTGTGGACTAAAGGGAATTGATCCAGAGGTGTTTTTGCTCTTCGATTTTAGTTTTATGCATGCCCCATTTAAATTATTATATATGTCAATTTCACATGACCGTTCTTTTTGTAATTATACAGGCTTGCATACCTAAGGAAGTAGTGAAAAATTCCAGAACGCTCTTCAACACACTGAAGGACGAGCTGACTCACAGAGGGAGGAAGAAAGGATGCTACAATGACGCCCAACAAGTTGTATCCCTTCAGGATGCCAAAACGATTCTCTATACACTTAGTGATTTGGTGAGTAATCTATTAACAGTGACAATAACATCAGCTCATTTTATGTTGTGAATGGGAGCAATGCTCCCGGAGCATATGAAATTATAATTATAAACATGTTTATTTAGAGGAAATCCGATGTGGATGCAGCGTTTGAAGGGATGCTGCTACTTGTGACTGAGAATCCCCGAGGGGGATTGAGTTTACACGGTCGAGACAATCCAGATATCTCTTCCACCCATGTGGCCGGTTTGGATTACACAGCTACCAAATTGTCCGCAACTGGTGTCAACCCTGACTTTATTTGCGGCCTAACATCACTCCTCACTTCAGCTACGTTGTATTTTGTAATTGGAGTTGTCAGTACGTACAAATCAAATTATGCTCACATTTCAACAGCATCCTGCCGGTTACCTATTAAGTAGCTTACGAATGTTTGGCTGTGTGGCTCTCATCACAATAACTTAAAAACTTTCACAGAATTTCTTCAAATCTGGCATATAGACCTATGCCTATATGCCAGATTTGCCAAAATGCATATGTATTGAATTAGAGGCAACTGTCCAAGGCAAAGCCTATTGATTTTCAGCAAAATTGGTCGTCTCCTCTGGTGGGAATTTAAAACTCACAGAGTGGACGCAAAAGTTAGCAATTGTACAATTCAGCAATAGCAATCTGACGTTGCTGACCAGTAATGTTTGCATTTATTAACCTAGCATAACTTAAGTTACTTTAGTTCTTACTCTTACAACAGCCTTATTACTAATACCTGACACACTCATTCATTCTATTCTACATATTATGGTTGTAATTGTAATCTTGATACTTGATTTTCATTATATTTATAGGTGGAGGTGTAGTGTATCTGTTGTGGAAAGGCTATAAATTCTACCGAGTAAAGAAACAATCTGAGGAAGAGGAAATTTTTAAAATGGTGGAGAAAGTTTTGGAATTGTTGTACCAACACTATGAGCTCTCAGAGTAAGTACCTATAATGACCTATGCACTATGACCATATTGTATCATAATAATATAGGTAAGCCCATTGTTTTGTTTTTTGTGTTTTTGTAGAACTTCGCAGGGGCCGGTATTCCTAGCTGTAAATCACGTTCGTGACGAGCTTATACCTCTAAAGGAACGTTTGAAAAAAGAAGCTTTCTGGAACAGGGTTGTTGACTACATATCTAACCATGAGTCGAGGGTTCGCGAGGAAATACAACATATTAGCGGCGAGGAGTTTAAAGTCTGGCGTTGGCTTCCATCTGCTAGCCCTCTGGCATCAAAACGCTTTTCAACCACTACCAATTCTCAGCATCAAAGTCGGAGTCGATTTTCCATGCCCGGATCTCCTTTGATGTCGTCCAGTCCAGCGATTCCTTCCACTTCTGCTGTCGCCGCCGGTCCCAGCCATGTCAGTATGTCTCCACCGCAGCAGAATAATTTGTATCCCAATCTGGGTAGTATGACAAGTTGTGGTGATGATGACGACGAAATCCTTGAAGGCGATGGGGATGCTAACTTTAATAACAAGTGGCAAGGACAAGCGTTTGAAACTTGTGAAGGGAGCCCAAATGCCCTACCAAGTACCCCAACCACGTGTCTTAAAATTCGTCACATGTTTACCGACAAGTAAAATAGCAGTATATAAAACTAAATTCTATGAAATAAAACAAGTTAAATTAAACTACAGTGCGTAGAAAAGTAATGAATGATGTAAAAAAAAAATTTTTTTTAGGGATGGTGCCAAAGAAAGGTCCCGAATAGAAAGAAATATTCTCGAGAAGTGCAGTCAAGCAAAAATTCTTCACATTGGAATTGATCCCAGTTCCGTGGAAGGATGTGTCTACATTCGTTGCTTGACCAAAGAGGATGCCCGAAAAGGGTTTTTAGCTCTACATGGCTGGTGGTTTGACGGTAAGTGGGCGGGAAAATGAAAAATCAATGTTAACCTACAAACGATAATGACTAATGAGAATGTCGTTCAACGTAATGATAACCCCAATCGTGTATCAATGTTGTATTTACAGGTCATCTTCTGTCAGTTAAATTTCTGAGGGAGGAACGCTACTTCAGCCGGTTCCCCGAGGCGAAGCACTGCACAGTTCCAATGAACTTACCTCGCTAAACATTTTAAACAAAGGATATAATTAATAATCGTCATATATTTTATTCAGTGTCGCTATCATTATTGTCAAAAGAAAAAATAAATCACTTTCACGATTTGTATTCACGAATTACACGATTTAATGTATCATGTTATACTGTAACACGATTGTTTTAGAGACTATATGAGACTTAGAAGCGCGAGAATGTTGTAACTACTTTTTACTTTTTTGTAGAATTTGAAAATGTAAGCAAAGACCTGAACGGGAGTACAGGAAGCACAAAGGATAAACTGTCAAGAAAATGGAACAAGACTTCATGTTAGATTGTGTTATGATAGGATTAGTCAGGAAATAGGTCAGTTGTTCATTTTTGTGAAGAGTAAGTAATGAGAAGGTGGGTTTATAAGACTAATTAAATATTCACACACTCACACTTTTAATTATAGGTGTTAATCAATATAAGATACAGATACTACTCTGCTGATACATATAATACAGCTAATACAACCGTTTTAACTTTATTAGTACGAAATTTAAATCAAACTTCCCGTTTTACCATCGCTTATGTTATACATGTGTTTTTGCAATAATATATTTGATATAATGCAACAGCAAGCTGATATCTTATTTTAAGGATGGTAACCTTAACGCCAATCACACACACACAAGCATAAGGAATAACAAGTAATTGTGTTGTTTATTTACGGATTTATAACATTTAAGTGTATAATAGTAATAGTTGTATCTATTATTATACTTAGGTGAATGTAAGTTACATTATGTAACATGTATTCATAGTTTTAAACTGTACAATTACATAGCAATGTAAAATGTAATTCGATTATCAGTAGATTAAGATTAACAAACGTATACTCCCATAAATCTATCGCCGCGTATTGTACCCTTTATCATCTGTAATAAGAATCTACTATATTTTATGTAGTAATCAATCGTTAATCAATCATCATCATAGGTTTACACGTATTTGAATAACTTGATGTTATTACTATCGAGCACATAAATGTTCGTTGTAGATCAAGCAAGTTATAAACTATCGCGTTGAAGAAATCAAGACTAAAAAATTCTATACATTACATGTACCAGAAGGGAAAGATGATGTGAACATATTTAGTGATATCTTAACGTTATGAAACGAAACGATGCAGAATGAGTTTAATTTTTCTAACTGTTAAGAGCGACTTCGCATAAATAATAATAATTAAACGAATGAGTGTTCTAAACTGGTGGCCTGATAAAAATTAAAAGTGGGGAGGGAGAGAAGAGACAAAATGGGAAAATAATGATTGCATGGTTGCTTTGCATTTTAAACTTAAATCCAAAAATCAAATCTATTATTGTTATTGTTATAATTTTACCTTCTAGAAATATATACATACAAACCCTGTTGGTACGTTACTGGAATTGGCACGGAAATGTTTTTTAAGGACCATTTAATGGAAAATGAATTTGCACGATTGAGTCGGGGTTTGAAACGATGATGCTGAAAAGTTTTAAATACTCTGCCATGCACTATTTTGTGCTAATACCCAGTTTGATTGAAGATGATGGTGAAGAAAAAATTATTTACAAAAGCTAACGGAAGAGGTGTTGTAGCAAGGTTGTAAATAAAAATATATACCTCTTTTATTAATTTTTATTGACAATGACGACGGTGGATGGAAATGAAGATATGCTGACATGTTGATGTTGAATAAATTGGCGTCGTTTTACTGCTTGTTATCATATGTATGTAGTAGTAAGTACTGCACAACAACTACTATACCTACTTCTGTAGCATGAAATATATGAAGTAGCAACTATTTCAATGTAAAGTGTATGTAAAACGGTAAAGCTGAACTGATGAACATATTTAATATTTAATGATTCAATAAAACTCATGAGAGAATGATTATTTGATATCATATGTATACCATGTAAATGTTTAAACGATCAGAGAAAGTTGTAATAGAAACCTAATGAAACAAGATTAAAGTATAATAATAAAGGATGACTTTTAATTTTAAAAGGTGCATTTTGCCAGCTCTACTTAGTTGCTCCGTAAATGATAAGGCACATTGCGCTGATGAAAACAAAACAATACTTTCTTTTTAATTTGGCGTTGTTTGTTGTTGACACTACTTGGAAGAGTTACTCGTTTTTCCGAGCCAGCAAGTAATATGCCTTCACAACATTTAATCCCGTAGATCGAGAAACAATTCCAATGCCAACAAATCTGCTCAGCGAAGCGATTAAACTCTTAAAATTGATGGTTATGTAAATACATAGGCACATAGATACATATGAAATTTTTTTACTGGAAAAATATTGTACTTTACTTTTATTCATTGTACATAAACATAGCATTGGATTTATAATAGTTTTTATTTATTTGACGTCAACAGTTACACCCTGGGAATATAACTGTCGGTGGGTCATAATGCTGTCGCTGTCACATAGCTTCATAGAGAGTTTGTGAAGTTTTTCTTGTACTTCGCGGTTAAGTGCTAATGGATTTGGAGGCTGCGGTCTGCAATTTGCGTAAAACGTGCCTCCATCTTGATTCACTGTCGGTGCCACTGCCACGAACATCACTCCGTCCGCCCCTTGTTCAGGGGTCTGTGGTACACAAAAGAATCCAAATTAAAATGTTTACACTGTTTGTGTAAACCTTGTGAATTACGCACCTTGAACATTATGTTGAGTAACCGTCCAAAGAAATTGACCCACCATACGTTTTCGTACAGATCCGTGCGAACAACCCCTGGATGCAGGGCGTACACCCGAATATTATTTTTTTCATCCTGGAATCTTCTGTTCAGATCTACTGTTGATACCAATTGCATTAACTTGCTGTTCATGTAACCCACGTGGGGAGAATGCTCTTTTCTGAAAAATTTGGCATTAAATGGTCCTTCTTAGTTTCTTTGATTAAACTATATATCAGGCAACAGATATTTAGATTAAATAATGGCCTACTACTTCGTGTCAATGTTGTGAAAATCGATTTGCCCTCCATACTGTGCAGCTGACGACACGTTGATCACTCTACTTGGAGCGGTCGGTTTACCTCCTTGATTCAATGCTGGCTGCAAAAAATGTTGTCAAAATCGATTTGCCCTCCATACTGTGCAGCTGACGACACGTTGATCACTCTACTTGGAGCGGTCGGTTTACCTCCTTGATTCAATGCTGGCTGCAAAAGTGTCGTAAGGAGAAAATGAGACAGGTAGTTGGTTTGAAATTGACTCTCGTAACCATCAGTCGTGACCTGAAATGGCTGAAACATGACTCCAGCATTATTTATGAGCAGATGGATGGGAACATTTTTATTAAGGACTGTTTGGGCAAATTGTCGGACAGAAATAAGTGAGTTAAGGTCCAAAGGAAGTGCCTCTGCAAATCCGGAAATGATGCCTTGGTGACGAAGGGACTGAATAAGTGATTCTCCAGCAGCAGGTTGTCGACATCCTATTAGTAGATCAAATTAACAATTACAAATTAACTTTTCTGTTGTTTCCCATGCACATTTTCCGTTGTTTTTACCATAAAGCAATGTAATAAACAATAAAGTACCAATGATGACCCTCATATCCAGCTGCAAGCACTGCTTCACAACCTCTGCACCAATTCCACGAGCACCTCCAGTGATCACAACGGTCTTACCGCGCATTCGTTCAGAAGGAATATCTATAAGCGACGAAAGAATATAAACCAACACATTTTTAGCTCTTTCCTGTTCAAATCAGCATTTTGATTATGTATTTATGCGTGGCTGGCATCTCGACATTCGCATAAAAGCATCATTCCTTCCACGAACTTTAGGGAAAACTAACCAAGTTTACGATGTTCTGTGACTGTCTCAATTAAACTCCATTTTCCTCCAATGAAGACCACTACAAGATTGTACCACAGTCGTTTGAAGAAGCTCAAAACACCCTTGCCGGGTCCCAACGTATCATCTGAAGTTGTCATTTTGGTAATTATGAAATTCTGGCGTGTCCAATGCTAGTGGAACACAATTCGGGTTGATAGGTCGGTTGCAACTTGCAAGGGTATATGCGATTGGTGATTGTGATTCATGGGCGACACCACCAAGATGATTTTACAAGCATAGTGTAAATCATTCTAATGCGAATGTTTGCTCTGGCGTTTGGTTATACTCAAATCTCAAATAATGCCATCTCAACTCAATATGCATTCTCATATTATTATCAACTTATTATGACTTTAATTGTATAACTTAACATGTCACACGAAAAATTACCGATCGGGCAAAGCTGCACAGTTCCCAGTCTCACACAAAAAGTCAACGAAGTTTTGAGAAATTTGCTCATGGGAAAAATTATATTTCATACACAAGTTCTGTCAGCTGAGCTCCAAGATTTCACCAGACAGGTGCACCACTGCACCACTTGCACAAAGTAGGCAAAACTGTCACTATTGCACTGGTCTAGTTTCAGTCTCAGTAAAGCACGTTCAACGTTCACTGTCCTCGATTGATATTGATTGTAGGATTCTCTGAATTTTATGAAACACGAGTAGTTGTATCCATTGATACTCGCTCTATGAAATGACGCTATCAGTTACATATACTAAATCGTGATTCTTTTACTACTACGTGTGCAACTCACTCACATATATCCACTTTACTTTTAATTAAACTTACGAAGTTACGAATGGATATAGGTATATACTGACGAAGAAATCACCGACGAAACGGGAAAAGCTAAATTTGTCGTAGAAACCAGAGAACATGCAAAGAAGTAATAGCAATAACATCTTAGTTTGTTGCATTTGACATACGTAATTTTACTACAGACAGACCGACCTGGGATGGACTTGAAGAAGGCAAGTCTGAGATTAGCAAACAGCTCTTGCTTTTACCATAACTATAACCGTCAGCTTGTGTCCTGCGTGCGTTTCTTCATCCCCACATACAACATACAATATGGATCATTGAATGAGCCAAATTTCTTCTTTAGATAATTCTCGTCCAAACTTTGAGTTCGTATTCCTCATGTAATTTAGAAGTGGATTATGAATGAATGAGTATGCCGCTCATAAACACAATAGGCACACATGTGAAATGGAAACTTTTTTCGCTTCCTTTCTCCTTGGTACCGAATTACAAAAAATAATTCCCGTATGTTAGTTTGCTGAATGCTGAAAATGCAGCCACAAACAATTTGTCTGAAACTGAGCCCGCAGGCAACAAGTGTTCACGATAATCTCTGTATTGTCTCTGTATTCTTGTTTCTTGATGGTTTCATAGAGAGCATTGAGGGCACTGAGAACGAACAGTTAAATGGACATTCGATAATAATGTTTTTTTTGTTGTGCTGTAGAAGTGACTGGCCATCATCAAAGCTAAAGCTAGTATGGATTGAGGTGGCGTGATGCATGCAACATAGAACACAACCAGACGATACATGAACTGAGTACTTATTTTGAAATTATACGACTTCTTTTTGGCAAAAATTAATGACTAGTACAATGCAATAGTACGTTGACCACTGCCGATATTACCACTCATTCAATAGTACTGACCAACACTGCTTCTCTGACTTATCCTTGCAAGCGAGAATAGAGAATATTTCATGAAAGATTTTTTTGCACTGTTGTTGCAGTTGCTGCAATAGATTCCTTTCATTTTCTAGCCATCGTAACACAACAAAATTACAAACCGCAACCGTGTGAAGTGAACAGTGTGCTGCTACCCCCCAAATTATTATCAATCACGAATATTCACGAACATGATGTTTACTAGCAAATCTAAATAAATAAATATCACGAAATACACACCAACTACAAGTACTGAAAATATATTTATGATATGATATATATATACTCTGAGTGAAATGATATTTTATGTAAAAAAAAAGGAATAATGAGCATTATTTTATAATTTTGCATGCTTGAGATGGTTTCTGTAAATTATAAAATTCATTCGCGTAGACAGATTGAAATAACTATTCGCGGCAATATCCCTTGGGCGAGAGGTTAAATTCCTCTTATACATATTTATGTTCAGCTTTTTAAAATCCTCGTATACTCCAATTTTCCTCAATTAAGTCATAATTATTCTCGACTCTCATAAATTACTGTGTGAACGTTTAGCACTTTGTTGTACGTTGTATTATCAACCAAATTAGTTTTTCGTCTACCCCAGGTGAGGTGACCCACGGGGATGAAAATACCTGTGGGCGAGGCCTTGGCCTTACCCTAAGTTACAAAAGCTACAAATAATTTATTATGTACTTATAATCCAATTACAAAATACCCTAAGGTACTTCTATACGAAGTTTGAACCCAACTAGGCCAATCATGTTAAGGGGAGGGTCATCCCCAGGGGGTAAACTGTTCGGACGGACGAACAGATACCCAGAACGATCTCAAAAACTTTTGCTTTCCAAAATGTTAATAATTTGCTGAGTGATAAATTATCATTGATAATAAAACTGATAACGACTAAATTTGAACAAATAGATTAGACTCGCTTGAAGAGTAAAACAAGAAACAAAAATTGTAAGATTTATCAAGGACCAAACCGCACTATTATTATTTGGAGCCGCTTGGGTACATATAAGAGGAGTATTTCAGTCTGTCATCTATCTGCATGCTTACACAACACTCGATATGCTCATGGCTTTGAATTTTAAATTATGGCCATCAACCCAGTCTAGATGAGTCAAATTGGTAAACCCACCACAAATTTAATTCACTATCGACTGTGTTGTTTGCGCTCTTTGAGGACAATCGATAAATACACTCAAAAATGGAGGAGCTATTTGCATACCTTAAACCTTGAAACCTTTCATAAATAATGAAACCTTGTTCATTTTATGACATGAACATGGACATTTTGATGAAAACAGACCTAGACAGATAGGCCTCTGAGCTGTGCGTATCGAAGCATGAACTATTCTTACATTTGGTTTTAATTTTACTACACATTATTGGTTCCAATTTACATCGTTACAAGAATTTATTACGTCGCTGACTAGTCTGTTGAGTCTAAAAGTCAGCCATGTGTGGTGGTTGAGTTTTTACATTTTTACTTCCTCATCCATCATAGTAATCATATCATGAATGTTGAATACTAAAACATGTGTACTCCGTTAATATGCTGCTAACTAAATTTCAAACTGGTGTTTAAAAAATACTTGTTTCAAGATACGTATATCTAAAGGTATTTTTTGTAGTTCTATTTGAATGCTAAACTTACGAGAGAAAAAGTCCAAAAATGTACGCCAACTATAACGTTTGGTTCTGAAAGGCCAATGTCATGGATTTGTGTTCGTGAAATAATTAGCCTATATACACTCTTTTTAAATACTGACTGACTCTTTTGTGAGTATTTGATGTCCATATGTAAGTATTGCTGCAAAGCTGCAATACTACTACACTTAAATTAAGTACGGGTAAATACATTGCAGTGGTTGTTTGATTGAAGTGTGTGACTATTTCTGTAATGGCTAAGAGCACGAATGAAGGTTGGCTATATGGAAGAAAGAGCAAAGGAAAAAGTAAAGGACGTGGATGGGAAAGGTCTCGGTGGAAGTTTAGAGTTTAGAAATTTACGGTCAATTCTGTCTCAATGATTTTTTGTCAAACATTAAAAGGTATTAACTAATTTGTTCAATCTATTAATTAATTATGAAGCGATGTAAAATTATGTCAAATGAAAATGATCGCTCATCAGTTTTAAATCTTAAAAATGACATAAAATGGAGAGACTTAGATTAATAATAAAAGTGTCTGTACTTTTTACTGTATCATTGTGGAAAGATGTTTAAATCATTGGTCCGGTTAGTTTTTTTTATTGGGTATTGGTAGTATTTTTTTTATTTGACCGGTCAACACAGTATCGTTACATTAATCCGACACGGTCACGCTAACTGATCGTTAGTTTATGGAATCCTATAACCTAAAATTCAAAGTACAGGTCCCCCTGTTTTGAAGCCCGCAAAGCCCACCAGAATCGTTGAAATTCCTCTTAAAAAACATTTGCAACAAGAACATGAATATAAATGTTTTATAAAGCACCAGCCAGTATGGTTCAGTACGATGATTGTCGATTGTATATATTTGGAGGATGCTATGTGACTTATTTACGGTCACGCTAACTGATCGTTAGTTTATGGAATTCTATAACCTAAAATTCAAAGTACAGGTCCCCCTGTTTTGAAGCCCGCAAAGCCCACCAGAATCGTTGAAATTCCTCTTAAAAAACATATGCGACCACATTTGCCACAAGAACATGAATATAAATTTTTTATAAAGCACCAGCCAGTATGGTTCAGTACGATCATTATCGATTGCATATATTTCGAGGATGCTATGTGACTTATTTTAATTGAAAAATAGGTTTTCAATGACGGCGATTTTGGTAGTAGCATTAATTTAGGTATAAAATATGTATTTGTGGGTGAAATAGCCAAAAATCGTAGTAGAAGGAATTTTTTGCGGTATTTTTATACGATTACCCCTGGAGCTTGTCCAAAATCGACGATTTTGTTTTGGAACCAAAGTTCAATTCCAATTCGATCGGCAGTTCTTGCCGTTCTGAGGTTTTGAAACATACGGTAAATGCATTACACCTCCTTAGCTTGATGCCTGTCCCAGACATCATCGCTAAATACCTGTTTGTAGTTGATCGTATAGCAACCAACTACATTCAGATTGTCTGGTGCAAAAAATTCAACTATCCCACATCATCACCACTTCAAAAACAATTGTATGAAAATTGCTGACTATTAAGGGCTTATAGATGCAAAATGTACACGCATGTGTTTGTACTTACAACACAACGATCATTGCATAAATATAGGATCATTGCAATCATAATCATCACCCATCTCATGTGCATCTATCTAAAATGGATTATCTTATATATATATCCCTTTATGCATGGGTATCATCGTGGGACATAGAATCGACGTTTAATGTTTAAAGACGAAAAAAGTTATTGTGAGCCTGCCGTTTTTTGCTATCAGCAAATAATATATAATAATAATGTTTTTAATATCTTACTTTATAAACTGGCGTTATTTCAAAACTGAATCGTATCGTACGACTGCTGAAAAATTGCTGGATGAGAGCTACATGGAAACAATGGCGGACGCATAACAAACTTTCGTCTATATGATTCACTATCCATATAATTGATATAATTTGATTTCTGTACATTCACAACTTACAATTTTGCCCATTCTTGGCTTTTGGCCAATACAATCAGAGAATATATACCTTACAAAACTTACTTTACTTACCTTCCTCTCACATCTGAAAATATTAGAGCTGCTGCCTAAAAAGCTTGCAAGATGAAACACGAAAAATACAACAATCTCATCTTAGCCAACTACATTTTCAAATGCCTAGATTTTGAGACTCTCGGCCCCTGGTGTGTAGAAAGAAGCAATGATTTCATAAATTCTATCGGTTCATCACTGATCAAGGATCAAGGAGTCTGGAGATAAAAGATCTAAACAATATTTACGCCGAATATCACTAGCCATTCAACGCGGGAATGCTACAAGTATCCTCAATCCTCGGCACTCTCTATGATTACTTGTATTCTGTTTTTTGTTTATGTTTAAGGGTACATTAATACAAAAATACTGCCGGTCACCCAGGAATTTTTAGTTCATAGATAACTGCCATTTATTTAACATGGTGGTGATCAGGCAAGTCAGGAAAAACCCTACTGCTCAGTAATTTGATGGTCGCAACTCGAGATAAAAGCAGTAGGAAATAGAGCATTCTTTTTTTCACCGAATTTCGAGTTGCGAGCTTGGCCTACCATGAGAATTTTGTTGTAGTTTTAATTGAAAGTAGACAGCATCATGTCGGTAATGTTAAAATTGAATATAGGCGTCTGAAGTTGATATTCTGATTTGGCATTACACATGTAAATAAATATACCTAAAAATATCAGAGAATATGAATATACAACAAATTGAGCAAAGAACAAGCACTCCCTCTAATTATTGTCTACTGAGGTCTTTTTAGTATTTGGACTTGACTGATGACGTGGACGTGAATGCGTTTTTAACTGAAAGATGAATGGCATGTTGAACAAATAAAAATGGCAAGCTGTGTACTTGTCTTTTCATATATACATGCAATTGCAATGCCCATTTTATTATCATTCCTTATTTTAATTGCTCAACTACATCTATTAAATTGTGAAAAGAATTTGTGAAAACATTTCATTTTCTGCAATGACCTCTGTCAGCCATATATGTATATACCATTTACCTAAAAGTATGTGCGCGTTGTGTTAGGGAGGTTGAAAGCTCCTGGATCAATTGATACACAGATCGACAGCCCTCTGATAGTCCCAGTTGGTCTGAGAAAGTCTTGCCCTCGCCAAATCTTCAGAGACGCCCATCGCGGTGAGATCCTTTACCATTGCCTCGTATTCATCCCTGATGAAATATTTATTTCATGAGTATTCTTTAGTCATTTTTACTTCCCACACCTTACTAAATGCTATGTATATGCCAAAGTGTTCTTGGTTGTTTCAAACCCGTAATTTCCCCACGTAGCTCTAGCCAGTTTTGATCATTGTGTACGTTGACTTTAACGCCACATCGCTCGGCTTCTGCATCGCGGTTGATATCACGGAGTTCACGCTTAATTCGCTGTATTGCAATATTTGCAGCTGACATTTTTCCACACAGCCTTCCACGAAGATGATTCACGACAAATTAAACAAATCACCAAAATAAAAATGGGCACAAAAATATTTTTGACACAGAGCAACATTACTGCTTGATTAAAAATACAATAAAAATAAATGAATTCGTCCCTTGGGTGCAACCATGGCTTTTGATCAAACCATATAAATAAAGCTACGTTGGTTGGGTAATTAATCAATTTTTCAACATTATCCACTTTCCGGTTATTACAATTTTTATTAACGTATCAGCAATATCAGGTAACATTCTTGAAATTATATATTTTTCTGTAAATTACATCAAGTCTTACCATTTGCCAAAATACACTCACTCACACATGGTATCACCATATTATCTAGCAATCATAGTAATTTTCTCGTACCATGAATTACTTTTAAACCCATTAACAGAAACAAAGTAAAGTAATTTTATTAATGGGAATAAAAGGGTTTTCTGAGAATATATTCTGTTAGAGCTCAATAAAAAAACATACATAATATAACCAAACATAACCATACATAATAATAATATGCTTAATAGTTTGTTTTCGGCGAAGAATTTTAGCTCTGAATGTCATGATATGCCTTTTGAATTCCTTCGAGCAAGGGTATCATCGCGTCCCTAGCTCCCGTGCCACCGCATTTTTTAAATTGATCTGCTATGCATGACGTCATCTCATTCATGCCCCTGAAATACGAGAGAAATACATTTAAATAATGCATATTATCACATTTTGCATGCAAGTCATAATAACAGAGTCAGTAAAGTCGGACTAAAAGAACATTTTCAGTTGAGTCACGTATAGCATAAAATAGGTGGCAGTTTAAAAAGTTTTAATTGTACACAGGAACATTATCGGCATTCTGACAAACTACAAAACTCGACACGGTATGATAATTTCAAATAATGTTACGTTTGACATGTCCACGCAATCTTGAAACAAGATGTGACAATTTAGGAGATCTGTAAGCAAGCAAGGTCTCCTCTCGCGTGTGTGGTATAACTATACTAAACTGCCAAGCGAAAAATTAAAGTTAAGATGTTTCATATCGAAATTATGCTACACGGACCACCTAAACTTCTTGATATGATTTTTTAGGATGGCCTTGATTGTCATCAACTATATATGGCTGCGTATTTATATTAAATTTTGTTCAAACAAATAATTTCACGACTTCCTGGCATTACTGTCATGTGCTAAAAGTCATGATCTTCTTTAATATATAAAATATAAATATATATTATATGTTGGGTAGATTTCTTTCCCTACCAATCTGGATGAGTTTTGATCAATTCAAAGCAGAGCATTGAGTCTTGACTCAGCCTGTCGAAATTGCGAGGACTCATGCACTCCTGTCCTCCGTTTTTCCAGAATGCTAATAAAATAACAATCAACATGAAGTTTTTTTTTTCAAAGGAACGGTCAATGAAAAAAAAATATGTAAGCGTGAATTACTCTTAAAGACTTCATTAAAATCCGTTTGATTTCCTGTATGAATACCGCATAGAGAATCCAGACCCGATAGCTTAAAGTACTGTTCCAGGACTTGCTACGGTGAATAAATGCCACGAATATTCATGATTAACATTTAAAAGTAAGATAATAAGATAAGATAAAAGTAAGAATAAGGTTCTCTTGGGTCTTCATTCGCTTTGTGGTTGCTTACTTGTCTGTTGAAGCAGCTCTGGACGCGCTTAAAGTTTTCCAGCTCGCACGTTTGAGATCCAATTTGTTCTAGAGAGTTGCATGCTTGAATAATTTTGTTGAGGGCATCGTCTCTCTTCTCTGGCGTTGCGTTTGGCACATCCATCAGGGTAACGAGATTCTCAACAATAGCCAATGACAAGGGACTCTGCTCACATGGTTTAATTCCAGACACACCGTCACGCAGCTAACAAAATAGGGAATAGAGATTGATTGTTGGAGTATGTTGAGAGCTACAATGTACCTATGCATATCTATTGATGGATTTAACTTTGAGATAGTCAGCTTACATCCGGTCTGGACAAAGTGCAAAAGAGCATGGAGTGCATGTATCCCTCTGCCTTCTCCACAAGTAAGTCCCACATCGTGTACCTTGGTCTAGGGGTGACGCCACCTCCAGCCAAAATTTTCCCGAGAGATACTAGTTCAGCTCCTTCTGGCACGTTTGTTGGACTACTTGTCACGGAATAGCACATGAACAACACCACGTACACCATTTCATAACTGGACCACATTTTCATGAGATTCTTCATATTTTGTATATATTAATTTCACTTTTGTCAGTTACACAATGTAATTGCAACTCTACCCCTTTTAAAACACACTTTTGACAGAAGTGCAAAGCGCTAACAGAATGACACATGAGCAGATATAGTGCACACAACTGTGAATATGGTGGTATCGATACAACGACACCTTTTCTTTAACACAGGCAATGAAAATGTAAGTCCCCTTGCTTTGCGAACATCAAAACAACGTAACGGTGGATGAACATTATTTACTTCCCCCCTTTAAATACGATTTTTAATATAGGTAGTAGGTAACAAGCAGTGCACATGCTAATGATAAGGTACATTAAAACAGTTTTAAAATTAAAAATGTAATTCAAAATAGGAAGCTATAATAGCGCTTAAGTTTAAAGAAAAGAGCAATTAACAAAAGTAGGTACTGATAAAAGTCAACGAGCGTGGGAACTAAATACAATATCACATTATGATAGTTTCAGATGATAAAAATCAAGTGAAAAATGATATTTTCTTGCTCCACTCTGCCTTCTACACTAAAAGGATAGTAATGATATCGAGTAATTATTTTGCATGTGAATTCAACTTTTTCTTTTGGATTCGACTATGATAAATTAGTTACTATACTGAGTTGGTTTAACAACAAGGATAATAAGAATGTTTTCAAATAACATTTAAATAAGTTTTACATAATACGTAGCAAAAAATGTATTGGCGGAGACTTTGCTAAATTAATTGTCAACGATAAAGTGGAAGAGAGCTTTCTCGTGACTTGTTGCGACGATGATGACGGCAAACCTAAAACTGCCACCGTCGACAAAGCAATCGTAATACTATCATTTCCTCTTTTCCATCTCTGCAGTTGCGTATTTAACTCTTGTAATATCAAGCTGTATCTTCATTATCACCCCAAACCATCACGTTTAATGTTTCTGCAAAATTTTATTGTTCAAGAGAGCTCAAGCCCATCATCAACAACAACAAGAAACTAGCCAAGAGCAAAAAAATATGCATACTTACCCACACACAAACGTACATAATACATATAAAACGCAAAGATGTTTTTTTGTTATTGCTGCAGATGCAGCAAAGGTAAAGAATGCCAAGATCATCATCCATCACCAGATTTGTGGAAAAGAACAATAGTACGGAGCCAGAGTTGATAAACAATGCAAGGCGAAGTTGAGATGACAGACTCAAGATATTTTGCAGTTAAATGAAGTGTTTGGATAATTGTATTTCGATGCGATGGATGACCAGCTACTCAAGATATAGCTTTTATGGGGTAAAGTTACGAGAATATTTAGTCTCACACACATTTTGTTATTCCTCCGTCATGTATTTGCACATATATATGTATGGTCATGGTAAAACATGACTCTACAAACTTTAGTGGTCAAATTATCCATTTTCTGTGTATTCCATGCATCCATTTACCAGCCACGCACGTAACAATTATTATGAAGCCGAAACTGTTGAGCACTTTCAAATGTAAAAAATGTACAAACGAGTATACTATACTATACGTACTAATTACGTACATGGTTGGCTGTACATACCTGTATTCATGCAAATTTCTTGATTATCAACAGGAATCTTGATTGCAAAAAAACCCACAGATCAGTAAAATATATACGTAATCAAGCTGGACAAACTGGATTTTTGTTGAATGCATCGGTCGACAAAAGTGGATTGGATAATTGGATATTGAATATAAACTTGTTTCACATCTAATCATATATACCTATATACTTATATGTACATAAATTATATGATTATGATATGATAACGATATTACAGTGAATGTAAGGTCAAACGGGCATACCTACATTTAGTTGCATGCACTGGTGTATGATCCATTTCTTATACCTGACAACATTATCCCGTGGTGTAATATTATGAGTCATGCTAAGTTGCATTTATAATATTACTGATTCATTATCAACCCTTTGGTTCTTCGACAATGGCCTGGAGCAGCAGTGCACATATTAAGACTACATTTCCGCCATAGTAGATAGTAGAAATGAAAAGGATTTTCGCTTATTCTTTTTTTTTAATTCATCTGAGCAAATATTTAGCAAGTAATACGAGGGAGAACCTTTCCGAAATGTTATTAATACGTCGTCTATAGTAAAAGGCAAATATATCACATAGGTACAAAGTTTGGTTAAGACAAGGTGCAAATAGCACACAAGACTGATAAAACTAAACTAATGATTAACCAATGTAACGACTTTAATTAAACATCCATTATTCATTGTATTTTTGCATGAGACCGTAGATATAGATTGAATGGAAAAAATGAACAATTGAAAAGGTACATGCCGAGGTAGTTTTTTTGTACTTATTTTGATTGGATTAAGATGACACAGTATTGAAAAATGCTCCTCACCAGTGACTGGCCTATACACAAAATCAGATCTAAAGAACATTATAAAGAACCTACACAAATCCCCATTGTTCAACAAAATGATATTTGATAATGTGGTCAATTAATGATTTACAGTTTACGAATTAGCTTGTTTTTACTTCAGTCTTCTTCACACTTACGTCAAAATGGCAGACAATTTAGTGTTTTTGTAATGCGCACGGCTAATTTAGCACTTGACTTGCTTCCTGCTACTAAATCCTGATCAAACCCATTCATTCCCTACCAACAAGCATTACGACAAAACTCAAAACTAAACACTCAATTCTAGTACGATCCATAAGAAGCTTATTATACATGGTAATTTGTGAACGCAGCTCAAGTAGCTCAACACGTGTACAAATTTTTTGGCTATGCTTTCTGAGCATTCTTAATTCGTTAAGTAGTTGTAAGGATGATACGTTGACCTCGACTAGTGGATGCTGCTACTGGTGTGGTTCAAGCAAATGGGAATCATCATCCATCATCAACACATCTTCATTTAGGTATGTAGGTATGCATGTTTATCCTTATACGCCTCACCACTCAACAATATTGCTAAATACAAAATTGTTAGGATGTGGCAGGAAGGAAGTGAAGAGGAAAGGAAGGTCCTTGTTGCACTGCGTAACCTATCAAACTTGGGTTAAATTTTATGCTGCTTATCAAGTTTCCTAATTTTCGAAATGTCATTGGAACCACGATACTTGTATTAACATTGATGCTGCATTGCATACTCACAAAACGAAGGATTCAAAAAAATGTATAATTTTTTTTATGTCATTGGTCCTTCATTTATTCACTTTTCAATGTTCAAGAGTCATTCAAGAAAATTTTATTTTCCGTTTCCCCATTTTTAAATTGTCTATTTATTTTTATCGTAGCTATTCCATTGCTTTTACAATGCAAAATGAAATTGGCAAACACAAACTTGAGAAGGATGAAACCTGCTATACATGCCTACTTATGTATGTATGTATACTATTTCGAGCTAAAGGATTATCTTTAATATTACATATGACCGGAGCTTTTTAAACTGGATTTTATATAAATGTAGTAAATATGCATTCAAAGATATATTATATTTAATATGTTATTTAATTTCACAAACTGCTTTGCTTTTTATGGAGCAACCTTGTCCTTTGGAATTGTAACATTGTTTAAAACATATCTGACCTACACATTTAACCCTGATTTTTACTTTAAGAATTCAAGTCATTTGCTTTTTTATAGCACTTATACTATTGTTCCAAATGAGTTCTTATTTATAGTTATGACTGAAAAGGATCATTGTTGTTAACGTTTGAGATGCCTTTGCAACAACGCGATCTTACGCGATCTCGTCTTACAATTTAAATACCATTGTACTTCCTTCTACAAGCATACCCACTAGCACAAAAACTATATTTTAAACGTACTGGAACATGCTGACATAATTCTTACAAATATCAAAATATTTCTGTAACTGTACATACTAGTAATTTTGCATTCTCATTAAACGAGGTCCACAAATTACATTACAAAAATCTTTTTCAACGGCAAAGGGTTCACTTCTGTAAATCTAAACGGTCTGTCTAGTCCAATGTTAATCGGCTCTCATTTAAGTCTTTTAGCTTATAATCTGCAGGCCTGCGATACAAAGCCGCTCATAATCATGACTGGTAAATATGTAGTTTTTATGAGTTTTTGACGGTGTTTTGGAATATCATATTACTGGACTTTTGACTAAATTAAACCTTCACCCACACACGTGTGCCTTTGAGTAATGGCATGATAACTGGGTTCGGTAAGAATAACGGGATTGTTAGGAGAAGCTAGGACTGAATGGATTTGCTTACGGACAAAAAAGTCGTTGCTCTACTGATAGTGTTGTGTCCGCGCATGCGTGTGCTACTCATTAAAAACTTGCGCGAAACTGAACTTGGTGGTGATAATAGCAATTTGTGAGTGCTGAGTTGAGTACCAATTACCGAGTTTTATAGTAATGAACACGTCAGCTATGATGACTGACCCAAAGCAGATAGTATTGGAGAGAAAAATAAAGAGATAAATTAAAAGGACAAATGAATCTGAGCTTACGCGTTCAAAAAGGTCATACTTGGTATATTATTATCCTTCCTGTCACTTTTAGTTTGTCCTTTGCAAAAGTTTGTCAAGATGGCTGGTCGAAAGTTTATAATATTTGTACTTTCTACAATGGTCGCTTTTGCGCATGGAATTATTGAGCGCGACCTTCTCAAAAACCTAGCAGCTAAGGGAAAATCAGACGTTCTAGTGTACTTTTCTGGGGAAAATTCACAGGTCATACAAAACATTGCATCTAAATCTTTTCTGAACCGCCTCTTAAAAGTTAAGGCGCTGTGCTCCGATCTTCACTCCCTATCCGAGCATATACAAGACCCCGTTATCAAGTTTCTTGAAAGGTTTGGAGTTCAATTTCAATCTTTCTGGTCCAGCAATCAGTTGGTTGTTAGGAATGCCAACTTATTTTTGCTTCAAGGCGTTGACGCTTTTCCCCAAGTGAGCCGCATTCAAAAGCTTCCGGTAATCAAGCTTTCACCGCTACCCTCTTTGATCCAACCTTCCACAAACATTACTGTACAGTGGGGCGTCGCAAAAATTCAAGCGGATCAAGTATGGACTACTTTCAATACAACCGGAGAAGGCGTGGTTGTTGCCAACATTGACACGGGGGTTAGGGGCACCCACGAGGCTTTGGCTTCCAACTGGAGATCGGATCACGGTTGGTATGACCCCTACACAAACACCACCACTCCCAATGATAACAATGGACATGGCACCCATACGATGTAATATTGAGGACAAGGTTGAATGATTCTCTCACTCAGTGCCCACATATTCCAATAATTGATAAAAAATATATATATTATTTTTGTTAAACAGGGGCACTATTGCAGGCGCAGGAGGGATTGGCGTTGCTCCAGGTAATTAAGAACCGCCTCTCGATTATTTCTAAAATTGCAGCCTTTCTCCTTATATATATATATATATATACATACACATATATATGTATATTACGAGCATCGCAGATTTGCGAGTAATAAGATTACAGCCTTTCTCTATTGTGTATGTATGTATGTATATATATTTATATGTATGCATACATGTATCCTCTGTTCCTTCTACTATGTGATATTGCAGCATTCTTACCTACCAACTGAAATAATAATAACAAAAATATTTCTGCACCTTTAAAATCACTCAAAAATTAATATCTCAGAAATAATAAATACGAGTGATTGCATGAATGATGCTGATGCTCGTATATTACAT
>JAHZNC010000115.1:0-18504 GCA_027744095.1 Zhuqinia jingwanae
CAAACTTCATCCAAATATGTACTCCATGTATTTCTGTATGTATGTATCTATGTATGTATGATATTTTTTCGATCTTTTCTCTTTAAAAAAATACTCTTAGTTAAAATAAAAAATATATATGTATGAAATAAAAAGTGTATTGACACAAGTAGATGATGATGATAGAACAAAGTTTGTCGAGTCGAGTCAAGTTGCATATATGTAGTATTTTGTGTGTATGACAAACAACAAAGGATATAAAAGCAAAAAATTTGTAGGTATTCTTGGAGTCACAACCACCACCATATATATAACCATCATCACAACAAGAGTAACAAACAACAACGGAAAAAAAATCATGTCTCTCATCGTCGTCAAGTAGCTTACTCTTTTTTTTCCTTTTTGCTTATCGTCTTCGTCGTCGACGACGTCGTGTGCCAGGGAAGCTGGTGATGTACAACATTACCCCCTTGTCTATCGCTCTCTCCCTCTCTTTCCCTCGTTCGTTCAACTACTTTTAATGTAAATGTGGATGGATATGGATGGTGAGAAGCTCCTGCCTTTTCCCTTATTCTCAATGAGTTGTTTGTTGAGGAACGCAGGATAAAAGTCATATCAATGTCGTATATCGTATACACAAGCAATTAGAAAGTATCCTTTTTTGCTACTTTAAAAAAAACTAATATAAATTAAGCTTCGATTAGCATGTTGCTACCGATAAACGTATGTGTATATGCAAATGATACAACTCAAGTGCATATGAACATGAAAAGGAACACAAACTTGAGACAAAGTTTGTGTTAAATACATACATATTTGCTACCAGTCGGTCATTGTCGGTTGCGGTTGGTAGTAAATGCAAATATATAATAGGTATATGTATTTGTATGTAGGTAGGTACACTCATAATTTATTACAAGTGACACAAGTAGCAAAAAAAAAACTGGCAAGCCATTTTTCGTTTTAAAACTTTTCATTTGCATGCGTAATAAATAACTTGTCGTCTTACAAGGAAAATCATATTTTAAAATGTATTTATCTGGGATTACTGGAATGATCCTTTTTTCTTCTTCCTTACATCATTTTATCACAAGTAAACCCGTAGCACCTGCACCTGCCAGCTAATCTGAGGCGAGCAGCAAGCCGCGCGCGAGAGAAGGAGAGAGAGATTTTTTTGTAGTAATTATATTCTACAATTCGATATGCTTCATGATGCATTTCACGTGTGTAGGTATGCACATATGTGTGTGCACTGTGCACATAACACATTGTAATAATAATAATAATAATAATAATAATATATTCCTTCTCGGTTTTAAGTGGCTTGTTTGGTTGTCGAGTTATTGTTACAGAAGGAAGGAGGAAGCGTGCAATTCCTCCATGAAATTGCTTTACCGAGTATGGAATGTGCAGTAAAGCTGTGATGCATAAAAAAAAGTACAAAAATAAATACAATGTTAGTATTTTTATAACTAGCGAACAATATAGTAAAAAAATTCAATAATCATAAAAAAAACCCGAGAGATTACATTACCGTCTCTCTTTAAAGGCATGCAAATTTATGCATATATAAAAATGTGTGCATACACATAACAGGATTATTATTGTATTTTTTTATGAGGAGACATAACATGCACCTTGGAAAAAAAATTAATTAAAATTTGTTAAGGAACATTTTTTACTACAATTTACAGTTACTGTTAAATGTACAAAAAAAGAGAGAACGCCAAATATGCAAAGCAAAATAGTTATAAAGACATGTGGATTTTTATTTGAATTTCATGTATGTATATATTTTTATTTTTTTGATTTATAATTAATAATTATAATCCAAAATTGTAAGCACAAAAAGTGTCCATATATAACTTTGTCCTTCGGTGCACTCCTCACAAACAAACACCGTTTTTTTGCAATAATAGCAACATTAGGAACTTGTTCATTCTCTGTATGGTTATTGATCAAAATTTGAAACTCATCTTGTAAAACTATTACATTTTATTATTATTTTTCTATAATTTCTTCAGCTGAAATGGGACATGTGTTTCTTCTAGAAGGTCATAAGAACAATAGGGAAGTTGTTTTAATATAAAATAATTTTCAGTTTTATCCTTGGCAATTGAAGTTTAATGTATAATTTTTTTTTAAATGCACAGCAAGCATGTATACACAAATCACAGAGCAAAAAAAACTAAATAAAAATACTGCGCAACAATGTGTAAATACCTTCCCATTTTACACATTTTATGTATGTATGAATAGGTATAATAATGTACATGCTAACAACAAGCTCATCTTTAAAACGAAACTAAACATCATTTTACGATCACCTATAAAAATATTCCCTCTCTCTCTCTCTCTCCATCTCTTTAACTATTTTGTTTAGAAAGCCATGTCTTATTTTGTCTTGTCTTAAAATTGATACAAGTTGTAAAATGACGGAGAAGAATTTTTTTTACGTATTGTTAGATGAAGCATCTAGTATACATACATAACAATCACAATGCCAATTGTCGAAATGAGACTAGACAGAGTTTTACCTTGTCTGATTTGCTATTTATGCCCCAGGATAAAAACTGACGTCGTTAACGTAAAATTAATGCATCTTCCTCAATAATAATAATAATAATAGTGAATTATATTGGATAAGCGACAACGACTAGGACAACATATTTTTGTCAGGAAGTATTTTTAAGCTTGCTAGCGAGATAGGTATTCTAAACATATTTAGTTTCAAGAGGGAAGACTTGACAAATTTAAATTTTTTTTTTGTGACCCAGACAGGTACACACTATTTCACATACCACATTATTATTATTACAGTGAGGAAACTCATAAAAGTTATTACTGGTCACAAACTATTATATTATGTATACCTACTACTACTTGACTTTATAACAACAACTTCTTGCACGTTGTGTATGCAGCAATAGTACTTAAGTATTTTCCTCAGATTATTGACGATATTAGCACAGAGTGACTCTGTCAGAGTCAGTAAACATGATATATAATATGTAATAGTAGATATACCTACATATAGGTATGCATGCCTGTACAATAATATCATCACATCATTTAAAAAAAGCAGAAATGCACGACGACTTTGTATCAGTTTTCATTTTACAAACCCATTATGCCTACACTTATCTCTCTTTTTTTTAATGTCCTTTCCTACAACGAAAAAAAACAGAGTGTATTAATTTTAATTATAGGTGACAAACATACGTAGGAGAATTCCGGTCAGACTTTTTAAAAGCATTTAAATGAAATATTTAATAATAACAGTAATAATAATAATGATAATTATTATCTGCTTAACTAAGAATCAGCATTTTAATGCGCACTCAGAGAGCAACAGAAAGAGAGAGAGACAATAAAAGAGAGAGAGAGAGGGAGGGAGGGAGATTGAGAAAAAAATAATACATTTTCATATATATTTTTTTTATTACGTGCAATATGAACTGATTGTGAATGACTAAAACTCTTGTAATGATTGTGGGAAAAGGAACTGTTGACATTCTGCAACTTTCTTTTGAACATGAGAAAAAATATCCATGCTGGTCTCATCAGTTAAAATAAAAAAGATTAATGACGTGTGTATGTAAGCAGGAGTAGTATTTAGTAATAATAATAATAATCAATTTTAAAAGAGTTCATTTATGAGAGCTGCATAAAAATAATATGCGAGAAATAGGAGAAAATATTGGTTTTATAGGTGCTTGACTTGAGAGCATCATCATCTTCATTTCATCCTCATCACCTTTTGCAATTGTGACCTCTCTCAGGTTTTTTTTTACTATCTTGTTGGTGTTAATGTGATCATTTGACTTTTCTTGATTTTACTGGAATGTCTGCAATTCTTCTTCTTCAATTACTCTCCGTAGATTACATCATCCAGAAAAACAAATACTTGTACCTAGAAACAACTTGCCCTCTGTTTCAGTCCATGTCCAATAAAGGAGTTTAAGTTCCCCGAGTTACGCGAGTATCATTTTAGCACACATTTTGACATTATTGGTCATTGGTCACAAACATTTACAACTAATTAATTTAATAATTAATTTTCCCATGGTCATGGGATAGAAGAAAAAATATATATACCATTTCAACAAGCGCAACTACTGTTTATAAATAACCAACTTGATGATGAAGGCATAATAATATAATATTTTTCGGCTTATCCTAGACTGATATTTCATGCGTTTAAAGAATAAAAAAAATGCAATATCGACATTCACCCTCAGCATTTTTGTCAGACACGATGAGTGACTTGTTTTTTTCTTCTTCTTTGATGCATTACATGCACGCCTTCTAATGATAATGCAAAAACAATTTCATACTTTTCAATCTTTTCAATTAGTTTAATACAATATGGTTGTTCAACATACCTATGTATGATTATTGCTTTCCTTGTAGACATTAGCAATTGTCGCAATGTACAAACTGGTAGGCTTTTCTTTATGATTTCAAAAATTCAAAATGACTTTGTGTGAACGACATTCCCAGAACAGAGAACAGATGGATGATGATGATGATGATGTCTCAAGTCGATGATGATACCTTTAAGAATTTTTTGGCTGGTACATCCTACACCAAAACCAGACATTAAATACACTACAAAAAATGATAATACATGAGCTGACGTATGGTAATAATAAAAAAGGTGCTATAATAAATATATATTTATATTATATACCTATATGTATTAAAGTTACGCACACAAGAGTCAAGGCGGGGACGAGAGGGACAAGGAAGACCAATAATATACATGTATTTTTTTTATGTCGGTGCTGTTTCATCTTGGTCTGATTGTTTTTTTTTAGAAATAGGCATAACAATTATTATTATTATTACTCACATTAAAAAACAAAATGTGCATATTATTATTATTATTGTTATTCATCTGATGATGCTGTGAAATATGCTGCAAAAAGCAAATTCAAAAGGGATTGATGAGATCATACGATACGAAGAAGATATACATAATATGTTCATAAATCTACAATATTTTTTATTCTTCTTCATTTACTTAAAGATTTAAAGAAGTGTATAGTAATTTTGTTGAGTAGGTGACCTCTCTCAAGTTGACTTTATGATCAGTCAGGAAGACATTATATAAAGTTGCAATTGTGACTTGACTTGAGTGGTTTATTTTATGAATTCTAATAAATGCAAGAGGAGAGAGAGAGAGAGAGAAATGTGTATCATATTTTTTTATGTCCCTTGCAATCTTTCGGCTTCTACATATACAAAACAAAATACTAATACAAAAAAAAATATATGCATCGGCAGCAGGTAATAATAATACTAATGTCTTGTCTACCGACTTTATGTTTTGTGTGTGTAGTAAAAGAAAAACCGACCAATATATAACCGATGGATATTATATACATTAATATTTTTAAATACGCGCAAGCCCTCTTTTCGACCTAAAACTCAGAAGAAGACAAAAAAACTTTAAATTCAGATTTAAAGAGAACTAAACCAACAACACGAGAACAAGGTCGAAAGGAGCTACTTACTTTTTTTTTGTAAACGCCGTTAGACGAAACAGTCAATAAAATACAGGAGCAAGAAAAAAAAGAAGATGATGCTTACTCGCTTATTACAAAACTTGGAGATGGTATTACGTCACCGTCATCAAAGTCTTTTAAAATGATATATATTGACAATATTATTATGCACTCCATGAAACGCACAAGAACGTGTGCTTACTTAGAAGAAAAAAAGAAGTGATAAATTTACTTGAAGTGCATCTTGTGAAAAGGGTGCATTAAAAACAATTGTATGTGTGCGTATATGTATTCATTATATAAGATTCACAAGTGTCCCAAGGAAAAATTTTTACGAGTGGGAGGAGGAGAAGAGCGAAAGAAGTAACTAGTTTGTATGTTATTATTATTACAAGATTATGATGATTTTTTTTTCTACTTAAACTTTTTACCAACGTGTCTTGTCAAGAATGCTTAGTTTTGGGCAGGCAAAAATTTCAAACTGATACAAAATAATAATAATAACGGCAATAAAATTATTATTTTTTCCGTTAGTTTAAAACTCATAAAGATGTGATAATAGGTTCATATTAAATTCTTTTCATTTAAAGAAAAAACGTTATTATAACAATGAGAATGAAATAAGTTGGGCGCAAGCAACAAACTGGTCATCAACAAGACAATAATAATAATAATAATAACATGTCTTTGGAAATACCTGGTGTTCTGATTGTAAATTTGAAAGAACCGGTAGTTATTCTAATACCTCGGCTAGAAATAAAAACTGCATTACATTTGCGTTGCAACTACTTCCGTCCCTTTTTTTGCCAAAATGTCTGTGAACGTACAACAACAGCCACACGTCATATAATCTTTGATTTTATTATGCATTTCGTTTTGTTTAATGATGAAAAAAGACTGTTGAGTTTTTATTTTTTTCGGGAACACTTTTTTTTTTCTTGTGTGCCTGTTGCAAGAATAAAAAAAGGCAGATTTTAAAAGAATGGATAATTACATAGTATATTGCCATTGTGAAAAAGGGCTTATGCCTTCGAAATTCACAATCAGTCAGTGCAGATGTTAGAGAGGAAAAAAATAATACATGACTGAGTGTGATTTAGCTGTAAAGAAGTTGTTGCAATATGCACCGAAATAGCTGCAGCTCTCTACTGGATGATTATGCCACACGTATGGTATGTAGTATTGGTTGTTGGATAGCTATCATGTTACAATATATATGCCAGCACTTTTAGAAGAAGCACACCTACACAGGAAGTAGTCGGAAGCATTTGGCTGCTTTGCAAGAAAACTGGACCACTTGCCACAAAAGAAGAGTTGCTGGCCATTATTATTACTATTCTACAATTTTTCATTTGTTGATCCTGTACCCTTACTAGTCACAACGGGTCATATGAAATGAGAAGCGGGATTTTGATAAAAATTTACTCACTTGACATTTATTAACCAAAGAACATTGACAAATAAATAAATGTTTTCTGAATGTTGAAAGAAAGCGTGCTCAATTATGATGTTGCACGTGGTCAACTTGCTTTTTTTTGTTGCTGCTGGCCTACAGTAAAGATCAGTACGAAATCTGTCTCTCTCTCTCTCGAGAACATTTTTTTTCTTCTTTTGTTCCAGGCACATACATTCGTCATAAAAATGCTGGCATATATATACATATGGTCGAATGTGTATACCTACATAAAAGAAGGTAATCCAAAAAATGAAACGGACGATCATTTCCGGTTCTTTTTCTAAAGTAGAGATTGAAACCTGATATATGCCTAATGTAAGAAAAGGCATAACAATATGAATTACATAAGTGTGCTTTTATTTATCATCTTCATCTTTGGTTAATATATATGTATAATACGTACCTATTCAAACACAAGCTGAAAGATACTCTTTTTGATTTTTTTTACCCGCTACTTTTTTTTATTATTATTTGACCTCTTGTTTTTAAGTGTATTGACAACTGCTTATGAAAACGTGCCATATTTGCAGATGCACTCACCACCACCACCCCCATCATAATAAAAAAAATGCTCTTTTGAATGAATGTGCATCTGTTGTACACGAGCAAGGAAAGCAATCCAACGAAGAGGAGGAAAAAAAATTTAATATCTCGCGATGCTGGTATTTGTAATTGTATGATTTTCCTTTAAACTACATAATAATTATATATGAAATTTAAATATCCATCGTATTTACATAAAAAAAATATACATACTTACACATTTAAAATTTTAGTGCTTCTTTCCACAAAGTTGGGTTGCTACTCACAAGGGTATGTATATTTACTGGTACGCAGCCAACGAAATTTTTTTTTTTGAATTTGCCCCCACAATGCTGTCGACAAGCGAAACAGTAGCTATTATAACTACTGCTGCTGTAACACGATGAGTTAACTGAAGAACAGTTGAAATAAGCACGTGGAATGTTGCAAACACATCATCGTGACATCAAAAGTCCATTTTTGTTCAATCCTCCTTTATATTTTTTCTTCGGGATTGCGTGGGTGGATGAACTCGAGAAAGACGACGAAGAATAAGAAATTGTCACCGGGGGATAGAAAATTTCATTTAATGTTGTTTATTTCTCATTGCACTTTTACTCAATTTGATTGACCACAAAATGTTTTTCTTTTCTTTTTCTTCAGCGAAAAAATGATTTCACTAGTCCAGAGATGTCTAAATAAATACGTTTGTCTGAACAAAATTCTTGACTTGACATTATTGGAGCACTAGAGCTTCCCCCCTGACTTCATGCTCAGGTTTTCTTTCTTAGCTCAACACTTGTGCTACAATGTCTCTGTGATGATGATGACTGATTTGTAGAGATGATGAGTAAGATGCCTATACATACATACACACACACACTGTACACAAAAGAGTAAATGTTCACTTTTTGGCCAGCAGCAGTAAAAAAATGAATTTTTGCAGAGCACGTTTCAACTTTTTACTTCTTTTGTCGAAGGAAGAAACGCAATAAAAAGAATGAACAACGACTTTGCAATGTTTTAATTTTTCAATGTCTCTCTTCCACACATTATTATTACGATACGATCATCATCATCAACTACTTATATGAGTAGCTTACTTCGCATGCCTTCTACATCATCATCCTCCTCATCATCATCTTATCCTTATCTTAAGTGCTGCTGTACTACTATTACTACTACTACTATTACTACCACCACCACCTCCCATTTACGTTTTATTATTGCCTTATTAACAAAAACACACCAGTTAGTCATATATAAGTACTTATAGTTGTAAAAAAAGTGGTTGTCTCTTGTACAGATTTTATTTATGTAAGTATGGATCATATAATAAGCAATAATATTTTTTGGTGTTCTTATTCACTTTACTCAACTCCTTAGTTCTATCTCTCTCCACATATATTTCTCACTGCTGACATATATAAGTTACCTTAATATATAAATGCACGAAATGCATCAGTAGTAGTTAGTGGCGATAAGGTAAGCTGATCATAATGTTATTATAATAATAACAATATTAATTGTTTTGTCCACTCAGCAAAAAAAAGCACTAGATGCATTATTAAATTGTCCCAGACGAAAAGGTCACACGATATTTTTTATGCCTAACATCTTTCTACAAAATAATATTAACTTATATTAAAAAAAGCAACTGCAAATATTCCAGTATTTAGCTTGTTTCAACTCTGCTCCTCTGATAAAAAGGTATATTTTTTAGTATTTCTGGGGCTACTTGATACATGCGAGATGTAATGGCATGAATAATAGTTTATGAAGCTCACACACACACACAGTCACACAATCACACACATTGCACTCTACTTTTGTAAGACACACGAGTTGACTCTTGAAAATCAAGTTTGATTTTTTAAAATTAATAATAGCAATTCAATGACTTTTTTTAAACTTTAGTGGATGATAATGATGATGATGATGGTAAAAGTGTGGTGTGGTTTTTTAAAGGTTTACTGGAGTGAAAATCCACAAAACAATGGTGACGGTGTGGCGTAGTGGAAGTAAAGTGGAATAATAAATAGTAATAATAATATGCGAACATCAGCGTGCGCTTTGTTAGCACACATGAATGGCCATCAAGTACCTTCTTCTCTTGATCTGGATCAACTTAACAGTTTTATTGTTATTTTTTTGTGCATACTGCCTTCGGTACTACTCCAGTTGAAAAAAGCCTAAAGAAAAGTGAGATTTTATTATTACTATTATTATTATTATTAGCGTATTATTGTAGAAAATGACTTATTATACCGGTTAATTTTTGACTTTTCCATGACACTTAAAACACAATGCGCTAAATATTGAAAAATCACCTTTTCACAAAGCCATGTTTCATTAACGAGCTGCGACACGCGCCGTCGCTTGTCAACCAAAAGAAAAAGTAACGTATGGGATGTTGTGTATTTTTAAAACTCATGTACATACAACATCCATTGAAATGCTATTTAATATACTACCACTTGTTGTTAATTTATTTCCAATATTTTTTTTGTTTTAAAACGCACAGTTTTTTATATTAAAAACAGCTCTGAAAATAGTTATTTTGTGATTTGTTGTCATTAGCTAACTCTTTTTTTGTTTCAACACACAATTTATTTATTCTCACAAAAATGTTTTCAAGTTTATCAACAAATCCATTGTATTTTTAAAAATATATTTCTCAATCTTGAGCTTGATTTTATATATTTTTTTGGTTATAATTGTGTTTGCTCTCTGTCTCTCTTCCTCTTGGATTGAATTGGATGATGAACACACGCGACTTCAATTGTAAACTGAGCTTTATCAACCGATTAGCATGGGATTAAGTCTCAAGTCTCAGTCGTCCTGTCTCCCACACTTCCTAGCTTGAAGAACACAATCACTACTGCTACTAGTAGAACACAATGCTTTTTTCCGTAGGTATATAGGTAGGTATATATTGTATATTTGTGTGTAACCAACAGAGGGTTTTTTTTCTTCTCCTGGTTCATCATCATGATCTTCCTTCACCCACAATATGTATCCAAATCACCGTAACCACCAACGCCGCCGTCGCACACTACTACTTCTGCTGCTGCTGCTCCTACTGCACCTACTATCACTTTCTTGTTCTCCTTTTTCCTCCTACTATTTAATATTGTGCATTATGCCACTACTGCTCCAACAACAAATAACAAACGTTACAAAACCATGTAGGAACACACGAGAATCAACATCACCACCATCCCTACACCAGCACAACCAGTCAGTCAGTCAGTCGACGAGAAGGGATTGAGAAATGAGATGACATGATATGATACCACTCTGGGCTACTTTGTGTGTGTGCTACACACACATACGCACACATTTCTCTGGAAAAAATTAGTTTGCATGCCATTTACTTTCTGGTAAGAATCATACTACGTTAGGGTGTATCCCTCAACAATTTACGACTTCACCTTTTCTTAAGACGATTGTTTGGAACACAAAAACACTTTTGCTCAGAAAACAACTTTCCTATATTCAATATTCATTCAATCAACCTAACCTAAAAAACATTATACTAGATCACAAAAAAATTATAAAGAACAGACTAATTATAAATATATATAAAAATATTCTGTTGGAAAAAGTCAAAGTAAAACGATCGATTTTAATAAAAATTATGTATATATGAATGTATGTATACCTGATTGATTGTATACCTGATTATTTTATTATCCTTTTTGGTAAAATTTAAAATTAAAAAAAATCCTCCCACACCGAAAATAGAAGCAGTTTTATAAATACACAAGACAAGTTGACCACTCTCAGCAGCACTGCACTGACATTTGTGTATAAGCCCTCTCGGCTTTTTACTTCTTCACACGATTTACTACTACTACCTATCTTTATGAGCTGTACCCATCACCACCACCACTACATCAATCACATCTTTTTCTGCCTTACTACAATTCAACAAGGACAACAGCAGTCACAGAGAAAAACCTTTCCTCATTCATTCACAATCAGTGAGTGTTTTATTCTGCTTGGAAGTCTGATGCGATGAATGTTATCCCTATCCCCACACACACGTTTTTTAGTAGTTCTCCAGCATGCGACATCAGCCAACAACTGGCTGGGTGGAGGGAGGCACTTTTTCAACTCTTCTGAATGCTTTTTTTACAGGGATCACACCACACCATCATCATCATTCGTGCTTACTTTGTATATGTACCAAACAAACTATTTATATATTGTTGTCCTTATTTCGTTTCTAACTTGAAAAAATATATAAATTGGCACCTATAATACTGATTAAATTATGATGACTAGTCTGGTTAGTTTTCTTTACACAATTTACTTGACTAATTTAATTTCCCATTTGTAGGCGGATGTTGGAAATTTATGGATGAACTAAATGCGTTTTTATACATCTTTTATCTTAAACGACAAAAAAGTCAAAGTAAGTCAAAAAAAGAAGGTAGAATGGGTTTTGAAAGGTTAAGTCGCGTAGAAGATTTTTTGGGGTTTTTTGAGACGTCAAATGTAAATAACACAACTCATTATAAAGCTGTTACACTTAGGCGGTCGAATCATGCTGATATCATGCAAAATTACTTTTGTATTCCAACTCAGAAAAAAATAACATGGCTCCAAAACTGTTGGTTTTTTTTGTCAATTTATTTACTTATTTCTTATTTATGGCCTCTGATTTGATAAGTACCCGTAAGAAAAGTTAGAGATCAATCAATATTTAATTTCCTGTGGCATCATTATGCATAATACCTTGATTTAATCCCTCACTCATCATCATTATTATCATTTAATCATTATCGTAATAGTTTTGTTATCAAAGAGCCACAAGAGCCATTTTTACATATACACAGAGCATGGGTGTCCATATACCAAAATGTCACATCAAAATACATTGAGTACCTACATACCTATTATTATTTATTTACTATATCATGTTGGCAAAATGTTTTCACAAAAAAAACATATTTCTTATTTATTCTCCATCAACGCATATCGTGCCTACTTTTACAAGATTCCATGTGATTTGAGATTTGTATTTCCCCTTTTTTTATGTATTCATTCCTACCTTTTTTCTTACATCCATTTTTATGCAAATATATATCACATCATAAATATAAATGTCGAACATTCATAGTGCATGCATGTATCTTCAAAGAGCAACATTTATGTATCTATTTTTCCTCAGAGTTGTGGAACGGTGGTGCATGATGCATGATATATTTTTATATATATCTTTTGATGATGTTGAGTTTCGCGTTTGTTGAGTAGCTCACTTATTCACTCACCGATGAAGATACGATACACTCTGCTCTCTGAAATTTTTTTTCCCGGGGTACTTGTGTGAATGTGAGCACTACACCAGAAGTATTTTTCTTTTGACCACGACAGAGGAAAAAGGTAAATGTATGGATGATAAGGCATGCTCATCATCATCTTCATATAGCTAACATATATGTTGAGTACATGGCCACGAACTATCATCATCATCAATAATATATCATCTTTGTTGTGTACCTTTGCTGCAATACTTATACTCCTCGTCGTGTATGATATCATTATTATGATGAGCATGTAGAGTGATGTGAATAATGTGCACAACATGAAAAAGAGAAAAGGGAGGAGGACCTGAACTGAAGAGAGTGAACGAATAAGGCAGAGTGGCGGCGGTAGCTTTTTCCTTCGTCAAAAAAAGTAACTATATAAATCATGTACAAATAAACATTGCATATGTGTGTGTGTGTGTGTGTGTAATGTTATGATGTAAGTAGAAAAGCAATAGAAAGAAAAGTAGAGTACTAGTATGAACATGTAAGGAAATTATACTGCTTTAAGCCAGAAGCTATTCCAATGCAATGAATAAAAAATGGTTAAAAGGGTCCACTTTGGTCTTTGTCGCATGCACTCACTTGACAAGACACACACACACACACACACACACTGACTGAAATATGTACTCAACCTTTCAACGAGCAACTGAATAATAATACAAAATATATCTGTATTTATAGAGAAATACAGATACATTCTTACAAATAGAGAAGATGCCTGCATAAAAAAAGGGAGAAGTAGTAGGGAAGATTATTCCGTTTCCATGGAAACCTTGTTTCATAAGGCCAGGTCAGGTGAAAGGCTACCATGTATGTGTCTGTGTGTATGTATATATGTACAAGATATCAAATGTGGATAATATTTATATATGCATATATTTGATATGAAAACTGTTTCTATAATTTGGAAAGACATAAAGTAAAGTATGAATATATATAATATGTTGCTGTGTATTCATATCAGTTTGCTTCTTTTTTTTGTCTCTGTGACCGTGTCTCTCTTTTCTCCTCTCTCTCTCTCTCTCTCTCTCCGGTTGCTCCTTCCTCGGCACGGCACACGTTGAAAAGACTCTGCTCTGCCTGCGCTCTTTTGCTTCTCCTCTACCGTTTTTAACGTAACACATCATGACACACACACACACACATACCCAGACAACAAGACAACCTTTTTCCTCTGCTTTTTAGTGGATTGTTGGTGATGGAGTGAGCAATGTGGTATGAAAATGTGTACACATCCTTATGATCATGATAATAATAATAATAGTAATAATATATTATATGTACCATGTTCAAAAGTATATAACCGTGACCACATATTAAACTTTTTCTTTACATGTACATACATATAAAAATAATATACCTATATATGTGGTTCAGCTTCGTGATCATGATCATGACAACAACATACGGTTTCACACAGAAAAAAAAGAAACCAGAGAAAAAGGAGCTCAAGCAAGCAAGCAAGCGCTCTCCACTGCCAAACGCTCTGTTGCTGCTGCTGCTGGGAATTTTCCAACCTTCCAGGGTCGGACTTGCGATGAAACGCCTTCCTCTTGTTCATTTTCGGCTGAAAAACCAATCGGGATGTCGTGAAAAGGGAACGAAATTCTTCTAAAGCATTGCTCCATCTTCATTGTCTACCCGCCACTCTGTTACACGTTAGCCATATAATATTCACCAGTGCAGCGAGCACACTGCTCTCTCCGTTTTAATGCATGTAGCACCGCATTACGTCTTACGTCCATGTGAGCACCACTCTCTCTCTCTCTCTCTCTCTATCCAACCTCCCTTTTATCGCTCTTTCAAATTTTTTTCTCTTTCCCGTTTTCACACACACACAAGTTTTTTCTCTCACTCCTCTCCAACAATTTCTTNACAATTTCTTTTTGGTAAGGGCCTCACCGGAAAATACCCGAGCTCTTTTCTCTTCTGACATCTGAAATGTGTGTGCTGGCAAAAGCTTATAATTATAATAATAGTAATTACAATAATTTTGCTTAGATCTCCACCACTAAAAGGAAAAATAATATGTGAGAAAGCGTATCTACATCTATTTTTGTCTTTTTTCCCTCCACATGTTCCAAAACCGAATAAATGTCGGTATAGTGAAAAAAGTTGATCTTGTAGTCCAAAAAAATCATACTAATGTCAACTTTTCTCACCTTCTTGTAAATTTTTATCTACAGAAAAAACTGATTTCATACATTTTCGGGAATATCTTTTTTTTTTGATTTCTTTAATTTATTCAAAAAATAATTTGAGATCTTTCGTTGCTGTTGGAATAATATTCGTTCATAAGTTTTCATTGCATATTACATATTATGTGTCCAAAATGGGGATGTTACAAAACAGAGGTAAAGTAAATCTGGTAACATGTAATTGGACAAAAAAAAGACGACAACGGAATTATTTAGTAGTGACGCGCGGACAGGAAAACAGCATCAAAGTAAAAGAATCGACATGGAAAAGTTAGCAGGACTCATTCAGATCTCACCTCAACACTCCCGATGAAAGAATGGCATGGAGCATAAAAACAGCATCATTTTATAGATGGCGAAAGCACAAAAAGCTGTTATTTATGTACAATGATGATGACGTTGATGATGATGATGATAATAACAGTTCACCTGAAACGAACGAATGAATAATAATAAATACTTGCCTGGTTTAGAGTTTGGCGATGATGATGATGATGATCGTGTTGTTGTGATTGTGATGATGCAGATGCAGAATCATTTACTCGTATAAATTTTTATGTGAGCACCATGATCATTTTATGGACATGAATATAACAACATCAGAGTATGTAATACCCCCTACAAGGTTTAGGTATTTAGGAAAAGATTTTGTAAAAAAAAAAATCTCTGCTGCTGAGCTTCCTCCACCATCACCATATAATCATCATCATCCTTCTTCTCATCACATCATAATCATTTCACATTTCATTGACAATGACACGTACAACAGGAAAAGAGAGAGAGAGAGAGAGGGACATAGAGGTAGACTTTTTTTTTGAAGGGACTTCACAGAGTCACTCCCTCCGGAGCTCATTCAACGTTCATTCATCAGATTTTTTTATTTTGTGCATTTGCCTGCAAACAATAGATGAGCATACATCCATACATATATATATATATATACCATCCAGTGATGCGGCGACCAACAACTTTTTTTATGGTATATGGACAAACCCTCCATGGTGATCATTATCATTATTATCATCATCATCCTGTGAGCCATTTGTTTGTCCTATTTTAAAATTGCAATCATCATAAAACGGGCAACGCAATGAGATGTAAATCCCTACGGAGCAGTGTGAGTGTATGATCACTTTATTTTTTTAAACTCTCTAAATCCACCACAAAGTCTTGTTATTGATGACGGTTGCAAAAACCGAATTGAACAGCAGGGTGCAAACACGCAATACAGGAAAAATCATGAAGAGTGAGAGAGAGAGAGAGAGAGTAGGTAATAATTTTAAGGTTTTGAAGAGGAATCAGCTATACAAAAAACAGGGTTGATGAAATACAAATTTGCTTTATGTTTATATGAAGAAATGCCAAATTTTATTTTAGAAGCAAAATTACATACGTAAAAACTTTTGATAATTAGCACAAACAAAAAAAATTGTAATTATATCAGGCTACTGTGGATATTATATAAAAGCTTGTGGGGTGATATTTGATTTTAATTTTTGTCACGAAATTCATACGGTTTTTTTTTCATATATTATTGCGTGTTTACAAGTATTGAGGAGAAGAACTGGAGTTTTGTGTACTCAATGGAGCCGAATCAATGGGATTATCTTTATCGCAAACAAGCATCTTTCACTCTTCTCTTCTACCATCCAGAGATCCAACCTTTATTGTTGTGCTGTCGTACATTAGGTCTTGTTTGCCCTTTTTTACAGCGAAATTAACATATTTTGTATTGTAGACAACAAAAATTACACTATCTGTCACACAACATTTATGGAATCCAATCAATTTCCCTTGACAGATCAACATACAAATCATCAACATTGTTCATCATCATCTTGTTATTATACTACACGCTGAACACATTCATGCATTCAGTTCAGTATCATCATCATTTACCATTCGAAACTCAAATAACATAACATACACAACTGCTACTTGCTTCATTAAACAATTTCGACCACAGCAAATAACCGGTATACAACAGATTACTACAGAACAGAAAGAGAGAGCTAGTTGACTAATAAATTTAATGCATCTCATTAACGGAACTTTTATGCCAAGAATTTATCAAGTTGTATTTTATATATTTAACTGAACACACATTTCAATACAAAAGTGAATAATACTAAAAATGACTATAATTAGCAAAGAATTAAATTAAATGGTCTGGACATATATATTTCGAATGTTCGTGATTCGCAAGTTATAATGAAAGTAAGTTTTATATTATCTGAGCTTAAATGTAATTAATTAAACAAGGGGTAAAAAAATAATTTATCAAAATTCAAAGTAGGCAGTGGTCGCTGCTACCGTACAACATCCACTTATATACTCTTTTTTTTGATTAATGTAACATATTAGTTCTAGTAAAAATGTACTTATAACTTAATATATATTGTCATAATAGTCATGACAGTTGCAGAGTGGACGAAGAGAAGAGATTAAAGTCCTCATTCGCCATTTCATTTCAGTTGTGATCATTTCGTTGATTCATTGAAATCAAAAAAATAATAATACATAAAAATCCTAGTTTTGAAAGTACTTTTCCCTTCACGAAACAAAATGCTATTGCAATGTAAAAATGTAATTTGTCCATATTATCGTCATCATTATCAAGCATACTTTGGGAAAATCGAGGATCAGGATATTATTCACAAACCATGTTACTACATTTGAGCAAACACATGTAATCCGTACTAAGCCAGGCCGATCTCTTCTTCTACTTTTTTGGGGATAAATCGCTGTTGAATTGAATTATTATTATTATTACTAATATTGTAGTTCTTTTTTCTTCTGATATATTGCAATGAAATATACATAGATGCAAAACATGTATACACACATATATATATATATAACTATACGGTTGAACGTCCTTCCGTATAAATGTCATCGTCAAAAGAGGAAAGAATCTTTTAATACACGGGAAAAGGCAAGGTGAAGTTCAATGTTGTGAAAATAATATGTACACAATATAAATGACGATGCTCTATGAGCTGCTGCTGCTGATGATGAATACGATTGTTTAATAAATGATATGATGTGGTGATACGTACGACGAACATTGAATATTGTTATGTAGGTATGTAGGTTCCGGGGACATCTTCATTGTTCACCGATTCATTCAGAAGTGTATTCAAGGTGAGAGCCTATACCACTAACTAACTGACATTTAAAATAATAATATGTTCCTCTGTTGCATTCTGGATTGCAGAGTGTATTTAACTTGGCCATATATTATTGTTTTGCAAGTTTAAATAAACACGGTTACATAATTTTCATGTTTTAAACACAAAAAATGGCGTAACAAACATTTTTTTTTAGCTCGATAAATATTCTTGCAAACATATTTCTTGTCAGATACTTAAAAAGGAATTAGTTGAGTTATATTACTGTACATCATTACGCTGTGTGCTAATCCACAATGTAATTGTAAAATGATTACAAAAAAATGGCACATTGTATTTTGTATGCACTTGTAACTTCAATGTGTAGAGTTTTTTTTTGCAACTGAT
>JAHZNC010000116.1:3669-20787 GCA_027744095.1 Zhuqinia jingwanae
AAAATGGAATGAGTAATCGCAGAAAAAACAGCAATATGTATATTTTTTGTAAATAATTTTTTGTAATGCAAAACTGTTTTTTCCAATTGCGTCAGTCATTTTTCGTAAGTGTTTTACGGTTATATGCACATATGTATATCAAATTGCACGCTACTTGCTCACTGAATTCATTAGTATCTTTTTTCTAGAAACATTTTTTTTCTTTCAAGAAAAAAATTGAGGTCTTCTCCTTACAACTCTGCAAACATAATAATAAAAGTAAAACTTAGATTGACTTTTTTTGTTCTACGTATTTATATTTTATTTATTTTCAGGTTCCTTCTTGTCGTTTTGCGTATAGCTTTTACTTTTATGGGACCATCAACTCACTTTGCGAAAGGGAGCACTTTTTTATTTCTTTGATTTGATTTTAATACGTCTTTGATAACAAGCATACAATATCATAATGATATTGCACACACACACACAGACAACAGAGAAGAAAGGAAAGTAATAATAAAAACTTTTACTTGGAAATATCAAACCTTTTATATGATATGTGCATTCTTTTTGTTTCATTGTGTTTCTTCACCGAGACGTTGGAAAATAACCAACGGCCGTTTCCCCAAAATAAGACGACACAACAAGCCAACAACACAGCCATTTTAATATTGTTTATTGCATATATACATATACCTACATTGGCACATAGTACACATGCATATTCTGATATAATATGTATGATGTAAGGAAGTAATAATCCACTTTAGTACAAAAAAAAATCTATAAGAGCTTTCCTTCATATCTGTCATCAGTACAGCGGAAATGTGTAGATATACATACACAAACAATACAAGAATGAAGAAAAATTGACAAAAGCAAGGAATGATATGAAAACAAAAAAAGTTTTTATCCAAAGTAACCCAATCTGAGTGAACACATCACACAAACAAAAGAGAAAAAAAATTGTGATTATTACAATGCAAGTCTTTCTTTGATGATAAATGCACCAATAATACTGTAATAACCAAGAGGAGAAAAGGAAAAAAGGGGGACTAGGGACTGTAATATGAAAAAAATGTATAAAGAATTCCTAATATTTTTTCTTGCCACCATGTACAAGTTATATCTACCTAGAAACAATGATTTCATCAGTGGTGCAGAGAGAGAGAGAGGAAGAGAGAGAGTAAAGCTTTTAGGCTTTTCTATTTTTGTTTCTCCCCTCATGGGCCATTCCTTTTGTTTTTGATCGTTCACTGTGATGCACACACACTCAGATACATATTTATTCATTTAGAATGAAAGTGTGTTATGGTACCTATATGAAAAATGTCAGTTTGCTCCAAAAGCAATATGCATCAACTCAAAAAAGATGAACATAGTACTACGCAGCAGCAGCAGCCGAATCAATTCACCTTGACTTGACTTGAGATTTTTTCTCAGGTTTTTTTTTGTCTTTTTCTCTTGTAAGTAGTTTGTTTGATGACGACGATTGTGGAAAATGGAAAGCGGCACAAATGTACCTTACGGCGGCGCGGCTGGAGAATATAGATACATACATTTCATTCGTATATGTACGTGTACGTACAAATTATAACCTGAAGGGATTTATTAGTGCTCTTCTATGAAAAAAATAAAAGAAAGATGAAATACTCATTTGCCTTTTGCGCCTTTTTTCTTAGCTCCATCCACTTGTACTCTACTTATTCATTGATGTTGAAACAAAAAAAATTTTAGGGAAAAAGAGAAAGGAAGGAAAAGATGGAAATAATAAAACTTTCCAACTTTCTCGTTCTTCATTATATATTCTTTATGCGATTTTTTTACATTTTCATTTCACAAGAAAAAATTGGCTTTTCAGATTTAAACAATGAAAAATGTATAATAATATGAATTTCTGGTTTTATGAATCCTCCAAAAAGCCAGGAGCAAAATAACGAAATACAACTTTCTTTTATCATGACTGGGAGTGAGTGTGTGTGAGAGAGAGTTCGTAGAATACAAAAATTTGTTACTGAACATTTTTTTTTCGGTTGAATCAGTTTTTTAAATATTTTTTTGTTACAACACTGCAGTTCATTTGGAAGTACATGCATATACATTACCACTATCCATATATCTAACAATATACCTTCCAACAGAATGGTGTGTAGATTTTTTACTTTCATTCCAAAAAATACTATTTTGAAGTATTCATAGGCTAATCCCCTCGTTTCTAATTTTATTATTATGGTACGTTAGGGTTTCCAAGAATAACTACAAATTAAATCCCTTCAAGGTGAAATGAAACTATTTATAGGGTTTTAACCTTCAGAGTACTTTAGCTCGCTGGTGCTTACATAATCCCACAATCAATATGTTGAATGGACTTTACCATTACTCAAAATAAACATTCATTTTTTTGTAATCAAATTTGGATAAACCACATTTGTATGGTATAATATAGCATGTGTGTCCTCTCACGTTCAACGCATATAAAGAGAATTTTATTTAAAAAAAAAAAGGTCGCGACAGATTCTCAAAATGTAATATAAAAGTGGAAATAAACGTATATTATATTATTACTATTATTTTATATACATATCTTGATAGCATAAGTTCAAAAATCTCAAAAGATGAAGATTGATTTGTGCAAAAAACGAGCGAGAGAGAGAGAAATGGTTGAAACCTACATAAATCGAGTTTTGAGAGTCCCCATGATATTTTTTTTATCAGCAGAGCACTCACAGTTACCGCTGCTGTGCTGGTCAACTTGAAGATAAATGGGGAGAGAGCGCGAGAACTACAGATGTGCACACTCTCTTTTCATTTCCTTGACATGTACAATGGCAGTTTTCCTTTGCAGTTTTACTTCAAGTTATATAAGCAGGCAAATGATTGTATTTTTTTTGGCTATCCGGTTATTTTAGTCCATTTGCTTTTTGGAAACCTCACCACCACCTCTGGAGAGAGTGGACAAAGGATACTGAGCAAGGAGCTCAAGTGAATAAATGTGTTTTTTCTTTCTTTCATAAGCACAAGCCAAAAAAAGAAAGAGAGTTACGGAAAATCTCACTTTATTATCTACACAGCAGTCACATTTCGAGAAAAAAAAACAGCTTTTGGGAAAACTCGTTCATTTTTCCTGTACATTTTTTTTAAGCAATGTGACTAGCTGTATGTAGCACCATACCACAACTACTTTTATTTTTTTCCTATTCTCTCAGTTTTTTTTCCTAGTTATTTTTAGTTTGCTGCTTGCTGTTAGTATATACTTGCCTGACCAAATGACACGACTTTTTTTTCTGTATGGGATCTACACAACTTTGGACGGACTTCCGTAAGATGAAGGACAACAAATACATAAAATGCATACCTACGTACATTTGTATTATACCTTTCCTACAAGGCCAAACCACACTATTATACGACGGCGACTTTCTCTCGAGGAGTAAAAGCAAAGCCAACAAATTCGAGGGACTAGTGAGTTGATTGAGTAAAACTAGAAAATAAATCCATCTCCAGCCAAGAGCCCTTTCAAAGTCAGCATAGGAAATCTAGCGGAGGTTCACGATGTATGCATATATAGTCAAGTACAAAGTTTTTTCTGTGATATACTTTATTCGATTTATATAACAGCGTGTATATGTGTATTATACTGCACATATATTACATAGGTAAGCATATATTATACATTTTGTATGTATGCCAATGTGATAAGCACTCACTCAACTCTTTTCCTCTGTTTGCTAGACCTCGTACGTGCATGTGCAAAGTAGGAATTTTATTTATTCCATTTGTTCGATTGGTTTAGATTGAATTGGATAGAGGTTTTCAATCACCCATCTTTCCCTCTCTCTCGCTCTTCTACTCCTTCACTCTTCTCTCTCTTATTCTGTGAAGTGTGTGTCTTATATGTATGTAGTATGTATGGAAAATGCGGTCAACTTTTAAAGAATGGGAAAAACACATGTATACGTCAACATACACACACACACACACACACAGGTGTATAAACACATATATATACATTTATATTTCAAATGAAATTTTAATGCTTGCAGAGAAAACTGGGGAGTTGATCCGTTTACAAGTTGCAGAGCTTGAGTTTTTATTCCAACGGGATAGTTGTATTTGTGGTGGTAGTAGTGCAAGAGTAAATAGCTGAAAAAGTACCCTTAGAAAAAAAGTCCAAACTTCTCTTTAGTTTCTGGAGTTGTGCTACACATCTGGATATCACGTGGTGTACCTGAGGGCTTTAGAAAATATATAGGTAGACATAATCTATAGGTACACTTTTCGCTCTCACTGTCTGTGCGGTGTGCACTTTGCCCGAAGCCATATGAAACCTCCATCACACACATACACACACATCGTATACAATGCGAACTATATAATTCTCATGTGCAGTAAAAGTTGGACTAGTAGAGAGCGGCATGGTCAGGCCAGATAGAGGAGGATGTTTATGCTCCGTACATAGAATAACGATTATTGTCATGAATGAATGAAAACTGCGGGAGAGTAAGCCAAACATTTCCGCGTAGGTATAAACTTTTCCTCTAGGTAAAAAATTCCACCTTTTTCTACAGAGGGACTGCTTGATACAAAGTGAAGAGAGACAATATATAGAGGTACATTAGAAAAAAAAGAAGCTGCACGAATTTGAGGCTCGAAGAACACTCGAACAAGTTCCTTTTTTTATTTTTAGCTCTCTATTCGCAATCCCTTTTAAGTTTGGTTTGTGACGAGCAAAATCACGTATTTACGTATATGTAACATGTAACATTCCGTTACATAACGTCATATAGATAAAATGTATGTCTGGAATCTCGATATGTATTAGTATTTAAAGCGATAAGAGTACAAACAATGAAGAAATTTTTTTTCTCTCAAAGTAAAGAGTAAAAAGAGGAAAGTAAACATTCTATGCTTGCATGCATAAATAGTTTTTTCTATGGACTTTGTTCCTTGAAGAAAACCAGAGAAAAAGTATCTCGTCTTTAGAAAAGAAGGAGAAGAATCAATACAAATACGTATACCTACCTACTACTTTATGAAAGTCTTAAACAGTTTTTTATTACATTCGCCGCATAAAAATTATATAATATTATGTTACACACACACACATACACACAGGATTGTAATAAGGGTTGTATATGAAGAGAGCATTCATTACTGTAGGCAAACAAGCATATTATTATTTTTATAACTACACTTTTATACTCTTAAACAGAATAAACTAAACTCTTGCGTAAGCTCCGTTACGGTTTTATAATAACCCTGTGAAAATGTTGATATCACCAAAAAAGAATTATTGCTTACATGTGGGAGTATACAATATACTTTAGCAAGTTTTCTCTGGCTCTCTCTCTCTGTATATGAGTGTGTGTGTGTGTGTGGTGGCAGTGGCGGGTAAGTAGCTTCCTGAGCTATGACTGTTGCCTGTTTTTTTCACCGCAATTTGTTTCCTCTTAAGCCCTTCTTCTCCTCCTCCACTTTGCCGTCCTATTCTATTCTTCTTTTGCAACTTTCACTTTATACTCTTCTTGTTTTTCTGGAACAGAGCAGCAAAAACCCTGCTAGAGAGAGAGAGAGAGAAAGAAAGAGAGAGAACGCGGTGGTAACGACACAGTTGTTGCAGACACCGCACCGCACCATACTAAACCAGACTGTCTAACCAAGACACATACACACACACACACAAAAAAAATCTAGTTTTGTTTCTTGGGAAAGAAGTATAACAAATCTTTTCGAAGACAATTGCAAATTACTGATCCACTTCCAAACTATTGTGGAAACTAGTCGCTCACATAATATATACGTTCAGTTCAGTATTTTTTTAAGGAAAAAATACCTACTTACTCTCTCAGTTTCTTCTCTTTCCCCACTATATATTACTATCTATTTTCCTTTGTAATAATAAAAATACACAATGCATAATAAAAATAATAGTAGTGGTAGCAGTGGTATATGTGCAAAAGTACCCTATAAAATAATACCACCAGCAGCAACGCCACCGGAGGCAGCTGTTGGCAGCAACAACTTTTTTTTGCTTTAGAAGAAGAACAAGTACAACCAACCGGGCCAGTAGTAAATATTACTAACTCATGTTGTTGTTCTATTACTACTACTTATACTACCACTTCTACTACTGCACTCATAGGAGTTATAGCCCAGAAGAAAAAATAATAGTAAGAAAATAGTCTTATGTTTGTGGTATATATATTCTCCCGCTTTTGGCTGGGCTGGGATGGTGTAGTGCAGCTGAAGGATGTACAACTCTTAAAACAAAGTACTTTTTAACAAAAACCACAACCACACACAGAGAAAGAACAGAGTGAAAAGACCTAAAATGTTTTTTCTTTTCTTATTCTTTTTTTTCTCTATCTTCAACAAAAGATATAATGTGTATTTACGTGTCCTCCACCAAGTACACCAGCCCAGCATCGCCACCACCACCATCCTCGTCATCATCATCTTTGCCACCAGAAAAAAAACGGGGAGTGAACAGTATAACAAATAAAAGAAAGTACACTTTTTTCTCTTTCTATTTTATTTATACTCCTTTGTGTCCATTATATCTATCTTTTACTTTGTTCCCTATAAAAAATATTCGAAATCTAATAGGTAGTTAAGTTTTTAGTAGGGATATGCTGGCTCCTACTGCTGCTGCTTCTGATGATGATGGCAAACGTACATACATAATAATAAGTAGGATGAAATATATGTGTTTTTTTCTCTCTCCTTTGCTAACTGTCTTGGTTGCTTTCTTTTTTCTTTTTTTGTCTATGTTATTATTATAATTTTTCTTTCTTGGAGACTTGAGCTGCAAGAAATGAGCATCTAGAGCTGATTCCGATACCTTCTTCTCTATAGCCTATATAATGCCAAGTTGATGATACTCTTCTTTTTTTTGTTTCTGATACTTAGTTGATACTTAAAAGATATTTTTCGCCTCTTTTTTTGCAAAAAAAATAATAAAACACGCCAAAAAAGAAGTTTACTTGTTTGTGAGTAGAGTTTCATTCTCTCAGTCTAAGTCACTTCCATACAAAGTGAAAGAACAACAAGAACAACAACAAAAAGAGAAGAAAAAAATGTATTGTCGTTGTCGAATTTTGTGTGTATGTGTGCAGCATACTTTTTCCCTGTTTATTTTTTTTCTATTTGGCTATATATAGTTTCATAAGCTGACAGGAAAATGTTGTTGTTGTTGTTACAGATATGCTCCAACTGATTTACAATGCATGCGACAGGAGAAAACGCTGCTACTTTTTTCTGCCTTTTTTACTTTCTTTGGTCTCCTCTTTTTTTTACTTTTGCACGCACACACACACACACACACACACACACAAGAAAAACTAAATAATATACATGCTTATTATTATTATGTTAATAATAAGCTATTTGTACCTTTTGCGCGCTACTGTTTTTTTTTCTGCTTTTACTTTTATTCCATCGATTCGACACAGTATTTTTCGAGAGTTTTCGTTCACTAACACACTTTGTGCAGTTTCTGCTGCTGTTGGACATTTTCTGTATATTTATTGTTATAAAACAAAAAAAAGTTTGTTTATGTAACAAACAGAGTGGAAAAGGAAAAACAGTGTGTTTGTTGCATAAATTGTTGTCTTGTTCCTTTTTTCCTCAACTTTTTTTTATACCAAGTTAATATTGCGTAGTAGTAGTCACACTTTACCTTACACTAAACAGACTAAAATCAGCTTAAAAAATGGGTATAGTTGTATTTTGTGTGCTTACTGTGTTTCGTTCTACTTTTGCAAAATAGAACAATTCAATTCCCGGTGTCTTGTGAAACGAGATCAATCCATCTTCCACTACTACCATCACTGCCACCTCTTCTTTCCTTCTTCCTTTCCCCTTCCAAAACAAAGAGATACGCAGAATGAAAGGAAAAGAGATTTTCATGGGTTGAAAACAATTTGAGGGAAAGGTAAAAAATCCCTTTTCCTTTTTTTGCAGAAATATTGCTCTCTTTCTCTTCAAAAGTTGACACAAAGCCGAGATGAAAATGAAGTGTGCGATCAAAGTATGCTTTTGTAAAATTCACAATAACAACAATATAAGCATAAATAGGTACTGTAGCTTATATAACATGATATATAGATAAATATAAATTACATTGGTGCATAAAACTTTCTCTTGTTTTCCTGTAAATCACAGACAGGCTTTACTTCACTTCATGCAACAAACAAACAGTATATGCCAGTGGGAGAAAAAAATACTTATTTTTATTCAAGATATTTATTTTACCTTTCAGAATGTAGTAGTAGCAGGGGCAACAGCAGACGGCTCTCTACCAAATGGCAAGAGGACGACGAAGAAAAAAGGCAACTTTTCAAACTGCTCCGTTTTTATTACTTTACTGGTTCCCAACACCTTTCTCTTGTTCTGTAAAACGCACCTCTATATATATATTACGATGATGAAGATAATAAATAAAAAAAGTATATGAGAAAACAGGTAGTTTATTTTTTTATTTCACTTGATTCACCACCGTTCACCCACATAAACCATGGTACGTATAATATAAACATACATAGTCGATGTCGTAACTAATATGTATCATGTTTTTTATTTGAGTCTGTTTATTTTTCTCCATATTCAGCGGCGGTATTATAACTTCCTCTGGTGGTATTACACACACATCCTTTTATTCACGTTTGGAGAGTAAAGCTGACAGTTACCTACTTTTTCAACCTGTTCCTTTTCTCCTCCATTTTTTCTTCTTCAAAATATCTTCTCACGATGTGTTTACGTTACTTACTTTGAAAGTGATAATAATGTTTTCTGTAAAGCCTTCCTGTTTTCCTCTTCGTTTTTTAAGCTGTCTATATTATACTACTTAATCCTCACCCAACAAGAAGAGGTAGAAGATGAGGTACAAAAAAAACCTTGTGTTTCGATGCCGTATTACTGCGCTGCCAACAACATATCGCTCTTTTGAACTCTTTTCTTCTTCTTTCGTCTACCTGTCGTCTTATTTTCCTCTTCTTAGAAAGGCAAAGCCTCTGCTGAGCAAGGCTGAGAAAAAGTCAGTATAAAAATTTTAACAAGGAGAAAAAAGAGGAAGAAAAGTGTGTGTTATTATATTTCGCTGTAGACTTTGACTTTGATGATGACGACAAAGATAATATGCTTGCTTTACTGTATATTATACACTCTCTCTTCTCATAATAATACGGAAGTTCTTTTTTATCTTCCGGTTGCTCTTATAGGAATACAAATACAACACAACTTAGCTACCACCGCCACTCTACAACGTCGGAAGGTAGGAATGGGATATAGTGTGTATTGATGATGTTTACATTCAGTTTACTACACACAGAGAGAACTAAAATGAACCACCACCGCACCTCGTGTCGTGTAGTAGTAACGCACAGAAACAGTTTTATATATATATATATAATATCTCGTCAGCTGTCTAGCTTCAACTGTCTTTTCCTTGCAATAAGTCCGCTTTTGACGATGTAACAGTAAAGAAAGTGTGTGTGAGTGAGCAAAGTAAAGTAGAAGAGCGAGAAGAAGCTTTAGCCTTCAAGTTGAAGAAGACGTCGCGTCACGTTGGAGGATATTACTATTACGAAGACGAAGAACTCTCTCACTTTCTCTTCTCCCCAATTCACCATTTTCTTACGACAGCTTAATACTCCTTCTCTCTTTCAACATCTTACATTGTTCCGTTTTCTTGATACTTTTTTTTAGTACAGAAAGAGAAACTGATGATGGAAGAGGATGTTATAATGTAACATTGTACATAGGTATATATGACAACGGAGACACAAGACAAGAGGAGATATATATACACCGCCACTCAAAAAAGTGTATCTTTTATAGTCAACTCAACAAGAAAAGGAGTGAGTGTGTATGTGTATATACCTTGTAAACTCTCTCACTTCAAAAATATTGCGTGTAGTGGGGAAGTATCTATAAAAGAATTATGTCAAAGTTGAACGATACGGGAAATGACATTTTCTTCTAGGCTCATGTACATCATATGATATGACATTCTCCTTGAGCCGAATGTGATTGATGTCATTGGTGGTGAATGGATGAGAACGACGATGAGGAACGAGAGGGAGGAGGATGATGTGGTGATATGATGACTGTATAGGTAATATACATTCACTTTTGCCTGTGCTTTTACTCCTCAACGCACATAAACACAGCCGACATACGGTGCGATTAGGAGGACGATCTTGATGATGGCGGTGGTATATGTACAGTTTTATTTGCTCGTAGTAGTTGTTACTTGATCCTCAATGATGATAATAATAATGATGATGACGGTGGTGGTGGTGGCCGTTGGTGCTGTTTTTTAGGGTTGGATATATGGGATGTTGGATTATTATGATGTGTGGTGGTGATATTGCTACTGCTGTTTTTTCAAGTTGGATATTATAGAAAAAGTAAGATGTGTGATGCAACGTTGATGACGATGTGAAAAATTCGTTATATTTGATACACTTCTTGCAGACATGTTGTTGTTATTATTACATTAGTGCAGTACGAGTTTTACGATAAAAATGTACGTATATACATAGGTCCGTCGTCATCATCATCAGAAAGAAGAAGAGTAATCATCTCATCACTGCCTGCGCACCCCACACACAAACCAGACCAGACCACACAATCTTTTATAATCTTTACACAAGCAGAGAATGTTTTCATAGAGCGTGCAATCGCAATGCTAAAAAAAACTCTTCTGCTGTAACTGATCCTCTTTTCTACACGGTCCAAGAAAAAAAAACTGTTCGCTTTCTCACTGTCAACTTTTTTTTTATAGGAAAAGAATGTACACACACAGTTCTTCAAATACTTTCTTTGAAAACTGTTTCTATCTGCTTCTGTTTTATTTAACTGTCTTTGAGCTTTTGTTCCTCTTGTCTCAAACAGAAAACTATAAGATGCTGGAATAAGCTATATGGAATATCTATATCTCTATATTATGTGAGCTCTTAATACGGATTATTATGATGGCTCAACTTGTCATTATATTTTCTATTTAGTGGAGAGAGTGAGATATACAGATATAGAATCTCCAGCTTACTGCATCAGCATTGCAGCTACTACTAAAGATTAATATTAGGTATGTATGTGTTGTACATCAGATTTTGCATTCAGTCAAGTCAGTTTTCATCTCTGCACATTTATATAGCTTTTCCTCACTTCCGTATTATTACTATTACTACTTTTATTATGATTACAATAACTGTAGAGAGAGAGAGAGAGAGAGAGAGAGAAGTGAAAGGAACAGACATACGACACACAGCACAAAACACTTGAAGTAAATATGACTGTTGTTGTGAGGCAAGCCAAAACACAAGAACAAGAGTTATGGAAGTTGAGGTTTGCTTTTATTAAGAATAATAAAACGGGTGCTAGATATATTATAAGTAGGGCTTGTTGACAAGGATAAACTTTCACAGTCACTGAGATAGCTCATCATTCTTTTTGCTGCTGCTGCTGCTTCTTCTGCTGCCGTGCATTGTGTGCGTCTTTTTCTCGTAGTTCTTCTGGTAATAGTGTCTTGGTGATATTGGTCTGGCAGTGTGATGATGATATGGTAGTTTGTTATTTTCCACCGCCGCTGCAACGTAGTCTGTTGTACCCCTTGCAACTGTGACTGCGAGACTACTACTGGTCTGGTGGGTTGCTGTTTTTCTACAACAACAACAACAACAACAACAACTTTTAAAAGTGAAGTGAAGCTTGTTATTTTTCGAATGATGAGGAATGTTGTAGTAAATCGTTATACCATCAAACACACTTACAAACACACCGTTTTTAACGAGCTTTTGTCAGTATATATGTATCCAATTTATTACTTGCGCGATGTAAAAGTATGTATGTTGTGGTAATGTTTATGTTGTTTTATGTATTATTGGCGCTCACACTTGTATTATTATTATATGTGTGAGCAAAAGCACATTTTATTACGATCCCTTCCTCACTTTCACCCTGTAACTGTTTATATGTGTGTCATAAAAGGAAGAAGAAAAAAAAGTTCCATTTCCTCCAGATGTCTCTTAAAATTTTCTGTATTATTTTAAGATTAACCAAGTTTTTTCATTATGAGATTGGAATTGATGTAAAAAGAGAAAATATATTGAGTATATAGGTATACCGACTTTATCGCGCCGTTTTTGTAATAGCAAAAACACTAAAGTCGTTGCTATAAATTAGAAAATTCATCAATTGAGTTTGTCCTCTTTTTGAAAGTCTTTCATTTGACACAGCAAATAATAGTGTTATACACAAAAAAAAACTTGTTGACTGACTTTTTAAGAACGAAAACCCGATTATTTTTTATTACGAGCTTATAGCAATTTTTGAACAAAAGTAATCCTATTTTCACCTTTTTGTGATGATGATGATGACAATAATGACAGGATTTTTTTTTATTAGTTTGTATAGACTTGAAGCACAGTAGTCATTCAAACTATTTGATTGCTAAAAACTGGAAAAGTGTAATTTTCTCGTTTTCAAAAACAACTCTGAGAGTAATTCAGGTGTTGATTCAGTTTCTCTTGTAGAATATTAATTGAATTTCACTCGCAATGAAAAGGATCTAATAGAAAAAACTATTCCAGTAGTAGTATAGTCAGTAATATATAGCCGCGCTGTTGTTGAGAAATTCACCTTGAGAAATCGATTTCCACATGGAGTCTACCTGTAAGTTTTTAATGAATTGCGTAAAACGGTAAGTAGATTTTTTGATGTTGAAAGTTTCAAACTCTGCTCCGGTTTGCTTACTGCTGCTTATTATGTTTGTGAAAAAGGTGTACGTATATGGGACGCTTTTATGAAATATTTAGGTTAGCTTTGCTCCTTCTGCTTCTGTCATACAACCAAAAACAGAAAAAAATATGTATTTATTTCCCCGTCTGCTTCCTTCTTTCCACGTTGGATTATGTGTGCAAAACACACGTATGTATATAAAGCTCTCAACAGAATCGACCTGCTCTCCACAGAATCTGTGAGGCAACTGCTCTGTGAGGCAACAAAAACACACACATATATATATAAAGCATCCAGTTAGCCGAATCCGGGTAATAAAATGCGTTCCTCCTGCTTGTATGTATGTGTGTTCTCAGTTAAAAGGAGAAAAAGTATCACAAAATTTTGCTCTGTGCTGCTGCTTACATACAAAATATTACACACTTCCTTTTCTCCCTTCCTGCTTCTGGTCTGGGTCTCCCTTTCTAACAACCACTACCAAAGTTAAAGCTCTCTCTCTCTTTCGCTGTATGTTTTTTTCACGACGGCGACGACTACAATGTCCTTTGATATATACCCTCCACGTTCATCGTTCAGACCGCAACTCTGCACCAGAGGAGTAGCAGTGGAGTGAGGTTCCAGCTTGGTGGATAGTGAAAGAGCAACTCCAACCAAACAACTCATGTGTAGCTTCCTATATAGCCATCATAGAAGAAGAACCAAGAACATAAAGCAAAATGATGAAAACAGTGCGGTGCACTGGTCCCATTTTTATTGAATGAGAAGATCGGTCGACACACAGCCACACACACACACACACATAGACAACATAAAAAGCAACGAAAAAATATCTCAAAAGAGTTTTGCTATTTTATACATAGGTGTTTACAACAGCAGCCGCAGTTATGTTGCATGAAGGTATTTACATACATACCTACATACATAAGATGTGCATTACCCAGTATGTAAAACTACTGAGGAAACCTTGCAGTCCTGCAAAGAGAAGGAAGGGAAGAGGAGAGAAAAAGAGTAAAAGTGAAATATACCCATATTCCTAACCAAATAGTACATTTATAATATTTAATACTACAACATAAAAGATGATAATCATGACGATGCACACATGATGCATTCACTTGCAGAACTTTCTTTTTTTTACGATTTTCGAGTTACTCGACTAACTCCATTTAACATTATGTGTGTATGTTGTATGTGTGCACACTGTGGGTTTTTTTAGGATGTCGATTCTTGTAGGGGTCGTATTATTATGTACCTCTATCTCACAATCCCAATAAAAATCCACTAATATCGACATAATGTACAGATAATCAAGCAGAAGTAGTCGCAGTAGTAGAAAAATAGAGCGGAAAGCAGTTAAGTTTTCTGTCTTATTACTTCTTTTCCTCCTTATCTGGGATAATAAAGAAGCTGTATAAATGTGCAAGCAAAAACCAGAGAGAAGCATAATAAAAATAAAAATAATATATGTAGGTATACAGCATCAGCAGCATATTTTTTAAGTACGGCATACTTTGGTATGTAGTACTCTATTTGAACGTTATATGTAGTACGTTTTTATTCCTTGGAATGATGTTAAGGACCAAAAATTGCAGTATTTATGATGACTGCACTGGTAGACACGCCGAAATTGAATTTTGTAGTGCTGTGGCTTCGGTCACTACTTGTCCTATGTGGTGAGTGCTTACGAAATAAAAATGGAATTTACTGTGTGTATGTGTGTGTGATGATGATGATGCTGATTGGTAGTAGTAAGCATTTTTTTCTTCTTGCTAACCTGTAATAATAATAACAGTAATAAACAACCTACCTACCTATACAACATAATAATAAAACACATTATAATAATATGTATATTATATTACAGATATCTGATGTATTGCTGCACAAATATTGCTCTATATAATATATTTGGCAGGAATAAATGACACACACTATATGCGCCTATTTTTATTACCAGTTCCTGTTGGTTATTAAAAAAATGACCATTTCCAGTTGGTTGGAGAGGAAATTTTTTTTTTTTGAGAATGGCAATTGGAATAATAAAATGACTATGGAGTCATCAAATAAATTATTCGCAGGAGAAGGTTCATTTTTAATATTGCAGGTATATATTTTATCGGTCTACCTACATGTCATTCTGCTCCTTTGGCAAAATCGGATAATTACATAATTATATTTTTACTATTTATATTTATATTGTACAAAATACACTATGCTAAAACAAATCAAAATAATATGTTATCGAACCCATACTACTACATAGAGACGGGTAAACTGGTTGGATCAGAAGTTAAGTGTATTCAGTTTTGTCGTAGAAGGACCAGTACATTATTCATTTCTCCCATAAACTATGGTCTCTTTCTTCTCCAATCTTATTCTTCTTGTACAAAAAGGGTTACCCAAATAAAACCAAGCTGATATTATTTTCCAACTTATTTCGATTTTTCTTCTTCAGCTGAATATACATATACATTATACACATGAATGTGTAAATGCTATTTATTTTCAAATAAATTCCATTTTAGAGACAAGAGAGAAAGTATTCATCCACAAAGAGAAAAGGAGGATATGTACATAAATGTAACTAGCGAAAAGTGTGTCACTTGGCTTTTCACAATCAGTCAAGTCAATGCAATGTAACTACATTCTCTTCCATTCAGCAAATATAACATGTATTTATTCTTTGTGTTTCCATGCTTCAGCAATTTCTCCATCTCTCATTTCCCATTTTCTATGCATGTTCTCAGCATCAGCTTTACATTTCACTCTGTCTATATTGTGCATCTATTTTACTCTTTTGTGGTACTTGCGTCCGCGCTATTCAACTTTCAACTTTGTCCCGTTTCAAGGATTTTCTTAGAATAGATGATACCGCACCGGTGATGATGTCTTTCCGTCGCTTGGAATAATACAAACAACAAGTCGTGATTCTGCTGTTTGCGTCAAATCCGTAAGAGATAGATAGAGTAGTGGTAAAGCCGACCATTTCAATAGTTGTCGTACATTTTCTTAAGAACTACATATGTAGATATTAGATGTATGTAGGCACATAGTTTCCATCAATACTTTCCAACATCTCCACTGTAAAATAAATGGCAACTTGCTAGCATAAAATTTTGCACGAGAATGGAGTGTGTAGAGATATACCGATACATATAAGCAAATAAATCAATTGAAAAATTCTGTCCTTTGTATAGCCAAAATATACACAAATACAGATAGTGCAACAAAGCACATGGATGATCGGTAATCAGAATTATTGCTCTCTAAAAACCAAGTATTGCAAATTAAATCATTCATAATTTTCGTCAACTTTCTCTGTCTCTGGCGGTTATTCGATGATTTTGACATTTCATTACCATCTTAATTGATTGACATTGGAATTTCAATTTGTAATTTGATAAGAAAGATACAGATACTGAGAATCGGAAGCCCATTTGTGGATAGTATAGTATGCACTATTTTGTTTTCAAGTATTATATAGTTTGATTCTACATGAAAGCATTTGCTTATCACATACATGTTTATATTTATTATGTTAACTGAATAAAATATGGGTAGGTGCATGGTGCATGCAATCTAATTTGAATCAATCTTTAACCATTTGCAAGAAACCTCTCCCCATCTCTCATTTGCAATTTACGGACATGGATGGAAGTTTGTATGAATAACGTATAAATAAGCATCAAGAAGATGCCTGGCTGAACATATTATACACTACCTGGAATATTGTGCAAAAAGTAAGTGAATTTCAGCAACAAAATCAAAGATTTCTTCGAATTTTCTTCTTCTTCGTCTTCATATAAGTGCCAAAATTGATGCACAGTTGGATGATCAACAAAATTGAATAAAACAATCTCTTAGAACATAACCAAGTGAAGTGACACAAAAGAATGGATGCATCATATCATAGCTTATATTTATTTGACAATTTAGCTAGATATATAGTCAGTAGTGCTCAGCAAAAGACACGTATAGGTACATGTATGCATCTCCTTCAATATACATGCATATATTCAGTAGTGTAATAAAACAAAGTAATAATATATATGACTGCGTTTGCAGTTGTTAATAATGAAATGCTTTCTAGGAAATCCGTTTGGTAGAATCTTCTTCAATTCTTCGCATGGATGACATTGTAAGCAGATGCTTCATTAGATTGCAATTTACAGCAAGGACATCAATACCGAGAATTTAACATAATCAATATTATTTGAATACAGAGCCTTATGTTACATAATATTATAGAATCTAGGCAGATTAATTTCTTGAAGAAAAAACTACACAAAAAGGGGGAAATGTAAAAAAAAGGTTGTATATAACTACATAATACATATCATTAATATTTATATGACAAGTTACTTTACCACACATTCAACATTGTATCTACCATAATCA
>JAHZNC010000117.1:0-49155 GCA_027744095.1 Zhuqinia jingwanae
AAAGGATGCGATGATGATAATGCTATGATCTTTATCTGTGGTGACGGATGACATGATATGAATGACCGACCGCGACCTGTGAAAAAGTAACTATGCTCCTCTGATTTTCCATTTTTTTTTTTAAATAAAAACAAAATTCTTATTCTTAATTAGGTTAACTTATAATAAGCAAACCATATCTACACATATGTACATTGTACATACATATTACACCGGAAAACCCCAAAAGTCAAAAGTCCGTATGCTGGGCTTAACCTCAAGAAAAGACGGATTACATAATGGCGCAAAGTCCATTTTTCATTTAAATTAAACCGTCATTTTAAGCATCTTTTTTTTGTTTCAAGCCGGAAACTTGTTTAAACCACGTAATAAAAAAAACTAGAGTTTTCCTGGAAATGACTCATCCACACAACTGTCTTCCTAATATGGCATTGTAGCGGACATGCAGATAGTTCATTGCGCATGCAATCCATCATTAAGCATGATATGCAATAATATAATACAATTCCAATTACACAGGCATGCATATACATACAATGTACTTTTTAAGTTCAGACGATAAACCAGTTTATCCGTTGCAATTTTACTGATGATGATTTTCTTCTTCTCCTTCTTGCTTTCTGAGTAACAATTTCCAACTACGATTATCTAACTATTTCTCATAGATGCAGACTCATTGGGATTTACCACCGCAGCATTGTTGCATACAAACTTTGATTGTTTGTTGTGTTGTGTGTGTGTGTGTGTAAGCTCAAAAATTATCAAATTTTCGTCAGTCCTATGCCCTTTTGTAATAGCTTTATAAACGGTGCTGTCTGATATGATGGTGATTTTATTGTTTGTTGAACTAGTTTCTCTCCATGTTATTATTATTCATACTTTATTTTCAAAATTCTCACGGAGTATGTTATTTGAAGAAAAAAAAACATAAAGAAAAGTTTTTTTTTGTACAATTATTATAAAAATTAAATTTTCCCTGCACTTTTGTCTGTATGACTCATCCTGCACAACAATAAGCGAGAGCAAGACAAGGTTCAATTATTTTATTACAATGACATGACGAGGATGATTTTGTAAAATGAAAGATGATTGTGAAGTTTTATGATGACTCACTTGTTAATGGGACGTGGAAGAAACGTAACAATAACACACATTATCCAGAGAGCTGACGTTGTGGATTGGAAATGACAACATCCGTCCTACTACTATACCTCTCCATCACTATATCTTATTAACCTTCCGAATAATGATATAATGAAAATTATAGAATGGCCTTTTCTTTCTAACGCGTTTGCAAATCCCATCAAATTTTATTATTTTATATTTATTTTCCTCTGCATCAAAAAAAGACTTGGGGAGTAATTAGGGAGTAATATGGTTAAAAGCTCAAACAACAATTTTAATGTTTCCTGTTCCAATTGAAAATTCTATAAAATTTCTTAAAAATCCTTAATGCCAATCATATAATCACTAATCACCTTCATCTCTCTTGAAAATTCCCAGTGTCAACATGCTTATTTTATTCCTTTATATTTTATTTTCATAATTCAAAGTTTTAAAGCATACATATTTTTTTTAAACTAACTTAATAAGTATTTGCTTATCCATTTCTTGGATTTTCCGGCTTTTCAAGTGGAAATTATGCAGATACTTTGATAATAATAATACTATTGTTTTTAATAACATCTTGGTTCTCACGATATAGCAAACAGATAAATCCTTATATATGTAAGTATATAAACTACTACACTGTCAATATAAATTTTATGTATCCACTTTAATGAAAACCTTAAGCCCATCAAACACACATATACATTGTGGTCGATGGTCAACCCTGTAAAAACCCATCTGACATAAAAGGGCAATAAAAGCCAGTGTAATATCAATATCAAAGCCATAACGTTTCAAGTTTCGCTCTTGTCTTGCCAATCGTCACAACTCACAGCCCATTCATCCTTTATAATTCATTTGAAAGGATCTCATAATCTCATGCAGCGAAAGACAAGACTAATATCCGACCCCGACCGGCTTTTTCTTTGGTATATGTGATGATGACTGACTAGCCAACCCAACTGCCTACCTGCGCCTGCCTATTTGTAGCTGTGTAGCTAGCGGCTGGGGTATTCCCCAAAAAAATCATCATCATCATCATCATCATTCACAACAACTACACCAGTCCCACCACATATTAATAAGTACCTTTGCTCTATTGCTCGGTCTGTCAACAAGGCACGAATTCTGTAGAAAATAAAATTCACTGTAAAATCGCAATAATGACCTCTCAGAGAGATGGGACCACACAAACTCAGGAGTGGAGATACACTTACATACATATGTACGTTGCTATTATAATCATAATATTTTATGAATCGTGAGGGAGCTCTATTATAACTTTGCCTTGCTGCTAATAAGAACAAGTTCAATTTCCCGTAAGATTATTAGGATTAGAAACTTCTTTTCTTCTTTGATCAACTTCAATTTAAACATGAAACCCCCAGAACAAAACATTAAGAATAACCACAAACCGATTAAAAATACCCAGACATTATATTATATATGAATATATATCTGCATATAAATACTATTTATCGTCGAGTTCACGTATACATGCATCCTAGAAGCTTCGCGGTAAAAATTTCCTTTTTTTTTACTTGAGAACTTCCCTTGCCAAAAACAGAAAAACCAAAGGGCATGTGATGCCACATGCCATCAAATTCCCTATCACCCTCTTCCCATTCACATTTTCACAGGAAAGGTAAACTAGAAAAACAACGAAAATTCCCAAGCAAACATAAATAAATATGAGGAAAGACCAGGACTAATATACCTATACACCATTCACATTAATTAACGCGTATGTGTGTGTGTGTGTAGAGTAATAGCAGACTAAAGGATGGAAAATAGAGGTAAGTTAAATATATGTAGGTATCTGTACATATACTAGAGCGATGTCGAGTTAATTACTTTGAGCGGAGGTGTTTCCGCAAATACAAGATAAAAGTCTACGATTACAAAATATATGTTATCATATATTTTTTTATTGACAAGAAAACAACATGATTGCCCCTTGCTTGATTGGAACAACCTGACCTTACATAAAATGTGGTAAAAGTTTAAATTACCTCGAAAATACCCACATATTTCATATGATGAATCCATCAATATTAAATGACGCGTAAATGGATATTAATAAATGGAATACTTGTGGATTGGATGATATGATGACAAGGTGTGAGGTATCCACTTTTTATTTCTGGATTTTCCAAAACTATAAAAAAACAGATTATTATTCTAACAACACATTTTCTATATTTTTATGGCAATAGTTATGTCAGTTGGTCTTGGTCTGACAGATGAAGTTGTGCAAATAAGTGGATTAAAGCATATAGACTATGCAATAATTTATCTACGTTTAAGTAGGTATGTCTGTTGTTATGTTTTTTTATTATTTCTAACAGTCGGTTATCCCCACAAACTTTCGCAATGACTTCAGCATCAACATCATCATCAAGGCATATGGCAATATTGGCAATAATGCTTTGCCTTTTTAACAGGCTGTTGTTCCTTCTGTATATATTGCACTGCCTATAATAATAATTTTCAACTTTTTTTGTCATGGAATGCAAAAAAAACATGACAAACTTCAATCATTCTGACAGGACAATTTGCAAAAATCTAAATAGGCTGTCATTCTTCGCGTTCCAACTCCAACACCAATCAAATTCGGCGACATCCCCCCCTCCTCCAATTTTACTATCAATCATATAAATCAGGACGGCACATTTGTTTGTTTGCACAAAAGTTTGCCAAAAAAATACATTGCTAAACAAGCTTATTATTCAAGTTCCAGAGCTTTAAAAAGGTTACATAAAACGGAAATGGGAACACTCTTACATTTGCCAAGCTTCATTTAATCCAACAGCATATTTTATACATATACCCATGAAATGTTCTGAAAGGTGCCTAAACCTCATCATGCATCGCCAAATTTTTATCATTATTTTAAACGACAAAATCATCGGTAAAAATAGCAAAACAAACGTGTTAAAAAAACTACATAACTATATACGTTTAGATTGCTAACAAAACAAATTTGCAAAAAACAAACATCGATCGGTGGACCGGACCGGACCATGTCATGTGATGATGATGATGATGACGATGTGTCTTTATTTTCGTAAAAGGCAACAGGCGACTCACGTTCTCCTAAAAAAATATGCAAAGCATGACTTGTCGATCCAGACCAGAAGAGAGCATCACCTTCAATTAAGACAGGTAAAATAAGACAAAACATTTTTTTTTGCTCCGTCAACTCAGCATAAAAAAACTGGATATATATAAGCAGGATATTTGTAGAGACTATACTGTTGACTGTAGTTAAGTTTTTTTTTCTTCGTTATTATTACATTGTAAAGACTTTGTCAAACTTGCCCTCAACAGGTAATAATATTAATTGTAATTAAATCCTGTGCTGACGTACTACACATAAAGTACAAACAGATTTACCCATACACACACACACCAAAGCATATTATTATAAATTTGGCGTTATGTGTGTTGGCTTTTTATAGCCTGCATGACATTTATACATGAGCCCTCATATACCTACACACTGGCATATAAAGCTAATATATAGACAAAATTTACCTGTTTTTCACATATTTTTTCTTTAGCAAAAATGAATGAATTTTTGTCATTTTTCTGAGGTGGCTCAAGTATATATGCATATTGCTCTCGCTCGTACAATAATAATATTTTCCTTTCAGGTCTTTCAAGCCATAGCTCCTCTCTACTTGAGTTTATGTAACTTTGTTGTTGCAAGTGCATAAAAATACAAAAGTACGGTGTGTGTATATAAATTACTCTCTATGGCCTTATATGTACTTTTGCTTGCGTTTATTTTATTTTATTTTTTTACCTTTTTACCTACACAAACTTATAATATCATATGTTATGCTCATTTACTATTCCTACGTCAGTATAATATCCTCTACTACTACCTATTGTATATATTGCAATCATATACATATATCAACGTGCCTACCTTTATTCTTCCTCCTCCTCCTCCAATTCAACTCAATGTGGCATATATATAAAACATATATGCATACATACATACCTTCTGCATAATAAAAACAGACAGACATTCTATATTCTACAACAGAGTACAACATGTGCATGACATCGCACGGCAGCAGCAACCAAAACCAAACGAACGTAATAATAATAGTAAGAGATCAAGGTGGTCATGTGGGAATCCCCAGCAATCCATGGACGCAAATTGAGCCTCTCCTTTCCCTAATGCCATATGCCATGCCATATACCAGAGCGCTCCGCTGTTTATATTGTCATTTCCACTATAACAAGCATACTTTGAAGCAACCAGCAGCGCTGTTATAATAATAATAATAATATTGCCAGCATCATAATAAAATATCGTCATGTGTTATTATCACAATACAATTTTGCACAACAATAGCATTTTTTTATTGGTAAATGTCTATATCATAAATGTAATTGGTGTACTCTATAGAGTACATTTAGTTAATACTCACACTTTTTTCATCTTCTTCCAAGCCAAACATTTAAGATTTTGAACTTCCTCATTCAAAAAATTCTCGTGTCTCTTATCTGTCTGCTTCGCCGTGTTTTCTTACAAGCAAGCCTACATTCTTATATGATTTCTTGTTTTTTTTACAGATTATATTTTCTTATGCAAATGTTACAAGTTGGAAATTCGTCATAATAATAATAATAATAATATCACACAATAATCTCAAGTTAGTTCGCGGCATCATGCCTGCTAAAAAAAAAGCGGCATTGTTTTATGAGAAAATATTTCAACACTTTAAAAAATGTATGCATAAAATAGTTACATAAAAAGCCGTATGGCAAGTCTCATTTTACACGTGCCCCTGCCAAAAATCCGAACTTTTCAATAATACCCATGCACGCTTTATTACCGTGTGATATATTCTTTATGAGGATGGATGACTGTCACTCTTGTTGTTGATGATGATGATTATGGTGATGATACAAACAAGTCGTAAACCTCATTTTTTAGCACGTATACCTGTCTTTTTTCCCTAACACAAGCTCAAAAAATGGAACCAATATCACAATTATAAATGATACTGTAGTTTAGCTCTATCATCAAAGCACCACCACCACTTTTTTGTGTCCTGTCAATATGAATAGTTAAATCGTTACAAGTTTGCTTGTGTGCATAGTATACATATATAGTAAAGTGTGTTCAAAATCATAAAAGCACAGGAAATCCCAAGTTCACTTTTAAAATGGATGATGATGATGATGATGATGATGAAGACCAATACTCTAATACGTTCAGTTCAATCCATATATCATCCATATAACAGGTAAAATATTAGACTTTGAGCATTTGTTTCTCTATTGTTCAGCCGACACACTACTTCGTACTTGGTTGTTATTCCTTGCCTGATCCTGGTATTCCCCCGTCAACGTCAACTATAATCATTATCTCGGACAGTCATAGTAGTGTGGTTCCAAACCAGAAAAAAAAGGAAGAATGATTAATTTGCTAAAGAATATTCTGGTCAGCAGCAAAAGAGTAAAAAAAAATCTCTATATACCAAACCAACTGACTTGGTATTAAACTAACCACCAGTGCTAACGTCCTTGCCTTAGGCATTTTATGGTACATGCATCTTGAACACTAAACCCGTACTTTACACTAACTTTCGTATAGTCCATTTGACTAGGTGAATTGAATTTTTTTTGTGTTTTTAAGCACACCTTGTAAATTCCCGATCCCCGCTCTCTCTCTTGTTTTTTTTACCTGACAATCATACCATATGAACTTTTGTATGCCTTTTTGGATTTTCTGATCTCATTTCGTAATGTGTGGACACGTGGAAATGGTTACAACGCGTGTGGCTGTTTTGTTAAGGTTCATGCAGAGGTTAATAACAAAATAAATACAATGAAATGCAAATTATCTACATGTTTGAACATTAATAATGTAATAATAATATGCTGTTAGTTCTACTATAGTGTATATTTTCACTTTCAATAATTTATGAGCTACTGGAATTCCACAATACCTATGCATAAACCATGATCATGTTATGGGATTCTTTTGGTTTTTTTCTATAAACCTGGCTGATAAATTTGCCCTGTATTCTATTCTGTAAAAAAAAATTGCGCCTTTTCCACTTTAATTTACGTAACTCGACCTGTGAACAAATGTTTTGGTTTTTTTGTAATGGTAACAAAAACAGTTCACTGGAAAGCACGCAGCAAGCAAACATCACAAAAGTAGTATTTTTTTTAAATAAAAAAGCTGATTGTGATTAGGATGATGATGGAATCATGGGAAAATGTCTTGAACTAGGCTTTACTTAGGTAGTTAGCTGAGTTGAATCTGATGAAGCATGTTCTTTTTGATGCATGCCTTAATCTACATGGATCTACTAAAAAGTATGATTCATCATCGCATCACATCATTTTTCACAGGAGTCACAAGACAAGTTCATATTTTACGCAAGAAGACCTACTATACTACATGCATATAAAGGCAACACTACGAAGGTGTTTATGACGTGCATGCAAATTCAACTCAAGCCAACTTGACTACCTTTTTTCTCAGTGCAGGTGTTTATTTTTATAAATCCTACTCTAGATCCCGGATCAAGTCATAAAATCATACTCAGCCTCAAACGTTTGGCAATTGCGTAATTGACGTTGATGACTGATGAAACGGTTCAAATTTTATGGAGGATGAAAGTGGAAATGATTTCGAGGTCGATCACATACACAAAAATACAGATATGATCATTTGGTATGGCAAGGTGAAAATTATTATGAAAGAGAAATTTAATATGAGACTTTTTTTTTCTTTACACGAGATTAAGGTGAAAGACGTTTATGATGTTCTTTTTTACCGGTTATTTTTTGGCTGTTTGCCTTTTACTCTATAAAAAGCCTCTCATCTAAAAATATAGAAGAGGCTTGTTGCTTTGCTGGCGTTGCTTCAAAACACAATTACAAATTGCTATCATTACTACGGTACACGGCGCGACGTCTACCATTGTACACATCTTATTCATCATCATCATCACATGAACTTAAGATTAATCAGATTGTTTTTATATACTCGTGTGTGTGTGTGTGGTGGTCCGTGCCAAACTGCATTCATTTCCATTTCAGTCTAACTCTCTTTCACTTTTTCCTCTTGTTTTTCAAGAAAAAGGTTACATAAATTCTTTATTATCACCATCGTCACATCGCGCCACGGAACAAAATAATTCCGATCCTATGAGTAATCCGGACTTGGAGAGAGGAGGAGACCCCACTACTAAGCAACTACAACTTTTACGGAACTGTGAGTGTGAACACTCATGTTTTGACAATGAATCCTGCTGGTAATTACTACAACGCATACATTTTTACTACAAAAGATTTGAGGTACATCGTATCACAAGATGAGGACGTAAATACCCAAATACCATTTAGGTACACCAGCTAAAAATATCAAAAAGCATTGTATTTTTCATCCATTATCAATCCTTAAAGTAAAGCACTGCCGCAGTAGTAGTAGTAGTAGTACTTTGACTTTTTCAAAAGCAAAGGAAGGACGTTCATCTATCTAATATGCACAGATATACATATGTACCTAAACACATTTGAGCAAAAAGACGTATTCCGCCATGTGTGAAAGGATTTTTTTTTAAATTAAGAAATCCAAGTCAGGATGCAGTTTACAGTTAAAAATAGCTCGCGCTTTAAAATGTGTGTACATACATGCATACCAGATAGATATCTCATCTCATCATACATATATCGCGCATTAGTAAACAGAAGAGAAACAGTAGCATTCATTCTTGTATTTTGCAAAGTCAGCATCATCATCATCATCATCATCATGATCAGTAGTATAATTGTAGTGGTGGTGGTGGTGGAAGTAGTAAAAATTGTATTTGAGGTTTTTTCGATTTTGGGGATTCCCCAACAAAAAGCGTCTCTCACATTCCTTGCTAAAGATAGTCTGCGAGTATTCTAAAAATACAACGATCAGAGCCAAATATGGCAAAGTAGAAAAGAAGAGGGAATGAAAACCGGGGGATGAACTATGACGAGTGTATATACATGATTCTCGCACGCTGTCTGTTTGTTATTGTGTCGTTATGCGCAGTATAGCGTGTTATATTTGGTGAATTCTCTTTTATTATTATGATATTTATGATAATATGTTTTGATGGCATGTAAACACTCTTTGAATGATGATCATAATGATGAAGAATAAGATGAAGAAAAAAGAGGAAACTCTTTGGAAGGATGCATGATGTTTTGTCCTCTTTCTGTTTTTAGGGGAAAATGTAAGCAAAGAACCCTCCTGGTATTCCCCAAGAAGATTTAAAAAAAATGGTTTCTTTTTACAATAAAAGGCATCACAATCATCATCCTCCTCCCTCATGCACCATTGCCAGCAACAACAGACAAGAGTAAAAAAAGAGCCGAAGGCATGCGCATTGTAAATCGTCTGCTCTGTTGTTGTTGCAGCTGTAATTGTAGCCTTCCTCTTCTTCTTCTTCTTCGAATACAATAAAAAGTTCTTCCCTTAAAAAATTCCCCATAATAAATGTGTACTTTTTGTGCATCCTTTTGTCGTTGGGGAATTTTCAATTTTTGGGATTGTGTCTTTTTGGGTCTGGTCTGTAATTTATGGCTTGGGCTTACGGTAAAAGTCAAAATGATCAAAACTGTGTACTTTTTAATGACAAGCAAGTTTAAGTCTAGTCTGTGTACTATATGTAATATGATGTATGTCTTTCAACTTCCTATTCGTATTCCGAGTAATACATCCTCATTCCTCATCCCCTATAATTTCATTGTGAAAATCCCCAAAAAATTAGCAAACAACTTTACGTGACGTGGACCATTGGTATTTACCAACTACCAGTACTACCACCACCACCACCACAAAGTCGAAACAAATAACGGGGCCGTTTTTTTCTGCTTCTAACCAAACCACATGGTAATTTTCGGACCACGTAAATATCAATGGATAGGTACAAGACTTCTAACCAGCAAACCAACAAAACCATGAATCTTATTTTTTTACAACTAAAAGATATTATGCTGCTACCACACCACATCGTTTGTGTACTCTGTACTCTTGCCACGGATTGAAGATGATTATGATGAGATTACGATGATAATAATGACTACTATAAACCTGAAAGCGTGAAGCAGATGCACCAAAAAAAAATTACAATGCGTAATAAATACTTTTTATCTGACTGTGTCTGCTTGATTTCTTTGACTTTTGTTATGTCAGAATTTTTCTAGGTATCAAAGCAAGAAGCGTGTGCGTATTTTACGTTGTAGCAACAAAAACACAGAAAAGCACATGGTCTAGAATAGGGAGGGGACCTCCTCAAACTCTCTCGTGTGAACTGTCTTATATGCCAAGCTCATAAATAAGACAGGATAAACATGACTATAAAAATAAAATTCCCTATAATATATAAAGCCGCCTTAACACAAGCAACCTAAAAATAGATTTTGTACGCATAATTTTGAATGATAGTGATGCGGTGGTGGTCTATATTCGTCTTCCTCATTGACGAAATAGCATGCATAAATATATACATAACTGTATTTTCCACTTTTATATGTTTCCTTAAATGGAAAACGAACAAACTTTGCTGAGTTGTTGAAACTTGTGACTGGGATTTTTTTAGACTCACAGGAGGCAAAACATCAAAGTTTTACGTGTGAGTAGAGCTGTTCAATGGAAAATGGATTTGAAGAGAAATCGTCATCACTTCTTCATCATCATCAGTACTGTTGAGGGTGGTACATAAAATATTGCTGCCTGCCTGCCTGCCTGACTAGCTATTCTTTTCTCTGTTGCGTATACATGTAAAAATATAATCGACATTTATGTTCTCGATGATGGGATTTCCCAGGAGCTCAAAAACAAGCTCCTTCTTTATCTTTTCTGAGTAAAAATGAAATTGTTTGTGGAACAAGAATATCATCATTATCATCACACTATTGACATATTCGAGTGACGACAATGGGATGATGAGGTGATCTGGATGATGGCATTTTTGTTTGTTGCTGATATAATATATGATAAACCGACAAAGTCGAATTTGCCGTATAACGTAATGATGGCAAATCAAATATTGGACTGACAATAAATATTCCCACAAAATAGTGACAACACAGTACAAAGATGTAGGGATTTCCCTAAATCACGGCACCTTTACCCTCGTGTTTACATCATGTAACACTCAAAGAACAAGCGAATCTCAAACATTCACACCTTAGCTTACTATATAGACATTAGACATCAATTCAAACAAACAAAAAACAAATAACACACTTCCATCGCATCCATTCGCCAAGAGGCAAACTTTATGAAATTCCCATGCTGCATTTTTTTCTGATTATTTGGGGATTTTTGCTCTATTGTTTATACAATTATTATTTTCTCAAGAAAAATGAGGTCAGTAATGTATGTTATGCGTACACGTAAAAAATGCAACGCCGGCGCAGATCTTACAACAACAGAATAAATACCCCTATTTAATTTTGCTAACAAACGTGAAATTTCAAATTCAGAATATCTCATCATCACGTCTCATGTTCTCCGTAGTTCCGTCAATCATTTGGTCTTACAGAAAATATAAATGAACCAGTTTAAATTTCATAAAAAATGGGGGAATCATAATATTTCATGAATGAAGTTTGCATAAAAAGTACATATACCTATGCCATATACCTACACACTCTTCGATATTGAGAGAAAATTATCCCACAAAATTTTAATGCTACATAATATGGAAAATACGGTTGTAATATTTGAATCCATTTGTATGAAAGTACTTCAGTACTTTTGTACTTTATACAGTGCAAAAGTACTTTAATTGCTTACTGATTGCAAATAAGTATTTTCTGCCTAACATTATCTGTCAATCTGTCATCGGAATCACCAGGACTGATTCATTGTAAAAATCAAATAAAATGTGGGTTTCCCTCGCGCAATGTCAATAAAGTCATCGAGGCTAACAAAGTACAAAAAATGCAGTGATGAGTATGATATGTATGTTTTTATGAATCAGTGCGTGCGTACCTGAGATAATAACTTACTTTAACAAGAGAATGATGGGATACATACAAGAACATAGAATGAATGAATGAATGAGTGGGATCGAGATCACTAAAAGTCATGAGAATAAGTTATGATGAGACTTAAACTTTTATGATTTGTTTTGTACTTTTACCGTTTTGTGTAATAATTCCAAAATTCCCAGGAGGAAAAGTGTGATGCAATTTTTTGTTTTTATTTTTTTTATTTTCTGCGTGACTTTGTAAATCACACAGGCATTTATCCACATGGGCCCAGTACCTACCTACAATTTTAAATTCTTCTTATGCAACAATTCTAGTGAGTTGTATGGATTCCGGAAATGCCCTGTATGCAATAAGCATTATCACCTTAACTATTTTGGTCATTTTAATTATTATTATTATCATCAAGCTTGTAACCGATATCTCATCTTACCGTCATAGTTGAGAAGGTCAAGCTGCTGAGGAAGGGCCTGAGCAAAGGAAGGATACTTGAGTTGAACCTGGGTGGTCTCCACCACAGCCAATGCTGTCGTAAGAGCCTGCAGCGACTCCAAATCTCCCTGCACGCATGCTAAATGCAACGGCGTGTTACCGTTCCTATCCCTCATGTCAACCTTTGCCCCTGCTGCCACCAATCTCCTCGCAAGCTTTGGTTGACTGGCTAGCACCGCCACATGGAGGGCAGTTTGACACAGGTCATTTTGAAAGTCTAGCACGGATGGATGTGGAACAAGTGAGATGAGAGAACACACGGCATCCGTGTAGCCTTGCATCACGGCCACGTGCAACTGAGTATCTCCGTCTTCGTCCGGTGTGAAAAAGTATTCCCATGGTGGGAACTCCTCCAAACTTTTGAACATCATCACCGGTTGACTGCTGTGACTACCACTAATGTTACCACTGCTCCCACTTACTCCTGTACCGCCACCACCACTACTACTACTCATCATCATCAGTTGATGATGGATATCCTCGTCCCTTTCACTGAGAATACCACTGCTCATCATACTGCTTTTCATCACAATAGCGTCCTGCGACTCACTCAGGTTCAACTGGCTAAGATTATCGGAAACGTCCACCCCACTGTCCAGTCTACAGTATGATTTACTCATTATATTACTTTTATTGCTACTACCACTACTACTGCTAAAATTCGCTACGGAAGAGCTGCTAGGTGAGGTGGGCATTTTGCTGGTAAAGTGGGTCGCGTTAGCACCAAGATCACATGCGGATGTTACTGAAAGGTCACTTTCGGTTGTACAGACGCCTGACGAAAGAAATCCGGAGTCGACCGTGTTGGAGGACTCCATCATCGACTTGTCTGGATTGTGACAGTCGTAGTCACTACTACTCCCACTGCTGGTGACGACACCCATTCCGCTGGCGGAAGAGATGGTTGCTGATGCAGTGGTCGTTGGGGCGGGATGTCTGTAGTAATTCATTTCTGTTCTTTTTGCAAATTACTTAATACTCACTAAATTCTTCTTAGTAATTTTTTTAAAACTTTTATAACAACTACTAATTAAGCACTGTATCACAATCCATTATAATGTTTTCACTGATATTGTAAAAAGTGTTAATTAGTTTTTTTCTTGCCTACTAATTTCCTTCCGGTTTATAGGTATGTTGTTGTTGGCTTAGTATGTCTTTAGCCTTGAGAAAAAAATGTGCTTTTTCAGTTGTCTCTTTTTTAATTCCTCCGAGAACACTTGTTTTCAGGATGAACTCTGAATGGTATATGGAATGGAAAGAGCTTATAGCAAAAAGTAATATTGTAAAAAATAAACTGCTGAGAGAGAGAGAGAGAAAAAAACTGGCTTCACAGAGTTGTATATATGCTTCAAGTTAGTAATTCTATATAAACGAAAGTCGTTCTACTACAAAAAAATGTAGCGCTCTTCTTCACAGCATCACTACAAAATAGTAAATGATAAGTTTTCAGAACACAACAGCCAGTGCACCGATGATACTTTTACACATTAAACTCGCTCCTTGCGCTTCACTTTACAGTTCATACACTACAAATCCTTCTTCGTCACCAGCAGCACCACAAAGCGCCATACCATTCCACATTAACTTTTTTTTGAATACACGGCAGCATCAATGCAGTTAACTAAACAAGTTTAAAGTATATTATAAAAACTATGACAATATAATTTTATTATTAAGGATATATAACAAGGTTTTTTAATGGTCACATGCATAGCCCAATATACAAAGAACGTGTCTATGTGTGTGTTTGTGACTGTGTACACTTTCAAAATGATGGGAAACTGATAATCATGGGGCAAAACCCAAAGTGAAGTTGTTGCACGTTACGAGTGAACGCTGACGATGATGTTGATGGAATGGAAAAAACGGAATGGAAAGATAATGCAAACTGCACAATTTATTTTTTTATGATATAATGAAAGTAACAAACAATACAATGTATTAATATAAAAATAATAATGATAGATTGAATACAACAAAATGTGTATGTATTAACTGATTAGGATTTGAATTTTGGTTGTTTGTTGTAGGTGGTATTTCTTATTTGGTAGGATGATATTCGTGGTAATAATAATAAAATGTAAATCTAAAAGTTTGCTCTTTGCTGTGAATGCTGAATGAATAGGGTTTGTAACAATTCACGCATTCTGGTAAAAATTATAACGTAACTATATCTACGGAAAATACGTACTACATCTTTCATGTATTAAAATCACTATTCACGTCTTCTTCTTCGTCTTGAAAAAGACTATCTACCAGCAAACGCATACACATGCATGGGTAATAATAATGTTATACGATACAATATGTAATGTAATAATCAAGAATGTATTAATAATAACATTGTTAAATACACGCTTGTTTTTTTGTATATATTATTGTGGAGCTGCCACTATTAAAAGTTAACTCTTGTCCCTAGCCTTCCTTCAGCCAAGTAAAGCTGATTTTTTTTGTCTTCTTGTGTATACTTTGCTGGTAAACCTTAAATAGTAGTTAGTATGTAAATGTAGGAAAGCTAACTTCATCTTCTTGATGAGGAGAAGCCACAAAAGGATATAGAAGAGTTAAGCATGGCATGATTATATGAATGATGATACTCACACTTGCAAACACACACACACTCACAAAACACAATGTATCAGTCAGTCAGAGTCAGACACACAGACAGTGAGACAGAAGAGCAGGGAAAAGAATATTTAGGCATATTGTTGTAATTTTGTAATGAGTGAGATAGACAAAATATACAAGTGTGTTCTCTGTAGTATTAGGTTAAATCGGTATTGAGTCGGTATTCTGTATGCAATATACACACAAGAGTATTGTTGGGACTAGAACTTGAGACATTATGTTACATGCCTAATGGAATTATGCTTGCTTTTAGTAGTTGTTTGTGATGCTATGTTGAATGATGTGTGAGAGAGAGGTTATCTGTATTATAATATCTTGGGGAACTCCACGAGTATCGAGCACAATAAGGATACCTACAGCAACCAACCTACATCCATCTACTACTACAAAAGCAACAGTATAAAATGAAATTAGTTAGTTACCTACAAAAAGGTAAAGTTTTTGGGGAAGAACAGAACTATGTTACGTTTTACGACAGAGAGAGAGAGAGAGAATAAAAAAATATGTGTATGTAGTATTGCTTCATGTGTTTGCGTTGTACGTACAATTTTCTACTGCTGCTGTATATGAAGAGAACAGGCTATGTAACTAGGCTTTTCCTTTAGGGGATTTCGGGGGAATTCCCAAAGTCAAAAATCCTTTTTTTCCTACGACGAAACGATGATGATTATATTATGCTTTGCGCTTCTTGTATGGCCACGGCACGGCCACGGCGGCCGATATAGGTAGCCAAGCAAACATACATACAGACTTCTTTTGCAAATAAAATGTAGTGTATGCATGTGATGTAGTAGATGAAGCAACGTAAAGTCTTCAAAAAAAATTAACATTCATAATAGTTTTTCCTGTGTTTTGTACTATATTGCTGTTGTTGTTGGTGTTGTGTGCAAGACCATAACACGAGTTTGTATGTTTTTTTATAAATATATTTACATCCTGATGCATTTCGTTGAGTTAGAGAGGTCTTTTTTTTTGCAGGCAGAGAATATGAAACGTGAAAAGAATGTTTTGTTTCGATTTCAAATTAAATGAAATGATTGTCATGCGAAACAATAACAAGAGAAGTGATGAGAGGAAACGCATCCAATCAAAATACATATATTTTTTTAGCGTGAGTTACTTCCCTCAATCATTGTTTGCCCTGTTGCCTTTTGTATAAGAAAATGTCATTGATGCATGTGCGTGATATGGTGATGTGACTCAGTGCCTCATGACAATGACAATTGACAGTAAGCAATCATCACTCTTATATACTTACATATGTATATGTATGTACATATATTCGTTGCTGCATGAGAAAAGAGTAGCATGTAGTTGAAGCTTAATTAAAAACTATATCGTGGTTTAATGAAGCGCTGATCATTTTCATTCTGATTGATAATGATAATATTATGCAGCATTACATTATAAAAATGTGATAGGGGTAAGGTGAGATATGATAAAATGGCTATAAAACTTTGATGAGTTACTTGTATGAAAAACGGTATTTTCCATAATTGAGGAAATACCCATTTTTAAAAGAATGCGAATGCTATGAAAAAATATGTCGGCAGTTTAAAGGTATTTCCCTTATTTGTTTTTACCCTTCCCTTTCTAGAATTACTCAAGTTTTTGAGAGGAAGTGCGGAATTTCCACAAAATAATGGATTAAAGGTGCCTGCTGCTGTGCCATGTAAAGAAAGGAAATGTCATAGATTAAAATCTTGACAGCGATTGAATAATTTCAAATCAAGCTTGTGTGAAGCTTTTATTGCCATGCATGTAATGTTTACAAGCGAGGAGAAGGTAGGGGCAACGGGCTCAATGATATTTTAAGAGACCCTAAACTTCCCAATCCTTCTTCCTTCCCATTTCCTTTTCGACGAAAATCAAGCCAGGATGTTGAGATGTTTAATTTTTCTTTATCTTGTGGTTTTGCTTTTGCTGGTTGATGCCCTACTGGACACCATAACATTCAACGTAATAGGGAAAGCAATATGTGTCCAGTAGAGCATGAATGCATGGTATGTATGTATGGATAAAGATTTACAGTCATAATAAATTAATGCATCATGATTTCGCTCATACATGTGGAAAAAACACGTCATAAAACAACAGTTCTCTCTTAAGAACTAATAAGACCTTTTAAAATCAAATTATTTTTCTCTTTTTTATTTCTTCTGTTTGAGGCAAAAAATTAATAGACATGTTTATTTATTTATGTTGGGCAATACCCGTCAACACTTAAAAACCCGTCTCGTAAAATAATAAAAATCTCGATTAAACATCATTTTAAATACATGGTTGGATAATGTATTTTACATAACAGTTGATATTATTGATCTTCTATCATATTTATATCAAGGCAATGTCTAGGAAAATCTAAAATTATGAATGATGTATGGTTAAATAACTTAATGCGTGACATATAGCACCAAATTATATAATGTAAGCAGCGGCATATTATTACCTTCAATCTGCAATGATGAAAATAAAAAATGGATTACGTAGCGTTAATTAATAATACTATAGAGACAAATAAATACATTATACATTAAATTACCTATGCATGTTTTAAAATGCTTGTACAAGTACTTGGAGCGTTTTCATTTCATTTGTAGAAATAACAAAATATAAAATAATCTCTACTGAAAGTTTCACAAACATGCTTTTTTGACTTTGTAATGTATTTGTATGTACCATTTTTTAAAGCTAATTGCATCTTTACGTTTGAATAGGAATACTGTATAAAAAATTCTTCACAATTTACACGTGACACAACTAATACCCCTCCGTAAAAACATTTGCACTTAATAATAATAATAAAATTACTGATGATCCTTTATGTAATATAGTAAGTACAATTATTGTTACCAGCTTTAATCTCTTGAATGTTTCCATTGAAAAGATCTCTTCCCTTCTGGACAATTTTTCAACTAATATCAACACGATGATAACACCACAAATGAAGAATTTTTAATAATAATAATAATCGAAACCTAAAACACACACTTTTCATTTACATTTGCTTTCCAGGAATAGGAATGTGCGTTTCAAGTTTGGACGTTAATGAGCTTAAATCACCAGTTTAGTTGATATGAATGACTTTTTAACGAGAAGTTTGAGTCATCATCACAGAGAACTACTGAATGATGTTTTTTTTTCATATTTACTTATTCAATATATAGCTATTATCACCAGCATCAGATCAGTCATATTATGGAGGTATGCATATACTTATATATATTTATATTAGGTATATATTGTTTTTCTACTCTCTTATGGTTGACATAAATTTATGTTAATTTATTCTTTCCATTACATAATTTTAATATGCAATTGTAGTATCATTTATGTCTGGAAACCTCTTTTAAAACAAAATTAAAGGATTTTTTCTTCAGGTCAGCATGGCTCCATCTTTTTCTCGAAAAATTTTGGCTCAAATTGAACAACGGTTGGTGCACGGCGGAGATCAACTTCTCTTGCTTTGTTGTACAGTAAAACTCCTAAAATAACTACGGCGGTGCCGACACCACTGAGAAAGGTAACATCATTTCCAAAGAGCATCACAGACACCCAAATCAAAAATGCTCGTTTCGCAGTATTTGCAACGCTACAAAATCAAAGTTCAAGGGCATTCAAGTATAAAATACCTACGTCATTAAATGATCATTTTAAGGCAGTGAATTTATTGAGACAAGCTACCTGTGAGTCACTGGCGATATGTAGTCCATGAGTACGTACGCAGAAATACTTTGAAAATGAAAAAAGATACCGTTTAAGATGCATGTTGGTATCACGGCAAATGTTAATCCACTAAAGTCTACCATGAGGAATGACACAGGAATTTGCACTAACATTGCGGACATGCTTGTATAGAATTGAAGCTCGGCCGGCCTAAGGACCAAAAGAGAAAATTAAATTAACGCAAGTGCTGGTATGAAAAATCCAAATTAAACTGTCCATGGTCACTTACGTGTAACGATAACGATCTCCACTGATGAGCATTTTGGAATACACATTTTGAAGGCTGCATAATAAAATAATGTTTTGTCATTAATTTTTGCGTCTTTATTAATGAGATTTGTATTGATCATTCAGTATTAACCACAAAGTACTACGTACCATTCTGTTAGATTTGTTAAATTGGCGGCAAGAAATCCCCAGAAGTTGAATGATAGCTCATTCATTGAGCACAAGGCTAATCCACCCATGATGGGTAACAATGAGAGGTTCACATAGATTCCAGTCTGCTCCCCCAATAGTGCTCTCGATATCAGTACGGTAAATATTGGTGCAGAGCTCTTAATCGTTTCGGTGAAACTTACTGCTACGTAATTTAACGCGACTAGACCCAACACAACTGTAGTGAATCTACAAGATTAAAAGAAAATAATTACTTTCAGCTTTCAAATTAGTATCTTGAAAAACCAACTAAAAGTCAATTGAAAGAATGTGTGTGTACCTCATAGTTCCAACTAAAATCATATGCCTGTAGATAGAGATTAATTTACATGTTACTAAATATCAATTAGAAATATGTATAATTATATACATAATAGGTATACGATATTATTGTCCATGTAAACCTGTAAAATCCAGGTGGGCGGCTATAGCGAGTGACTTGACGATACATGCCGCATGGGAAGTACATATTAATCCATCCACATGTTAAGGTCATCAACATTTGACAGGTACCTGCATTTTTTGTTTAAATACACATAAATGAAACAGATTTTATTAATGACTGAAAAAAAAACCAAATTGGTAACGCCAAAACGTTTCATTCACAACTTGTGACTCACACAAGTTGTGAGTGAACCATACGGGATACTTGTGAGTAAAGAATGAAAAACTCACCTAAAAATGTGGGATCTCCATGCAAAGTGGTCATAATATATTTATTTAGGAAAAGTGTGCAGCCGGAAAACAGGTACCATAAGATAAGAAACGTGAACGCTCGAACGTTCCACAACCCCTCTCCCATGTTTAACCCATTTCCGACTCCAACTTCTCCACTCTCCTTCTCCTTGGGATTTACTGTAGTCATCATGCAATATGATCCGGACGCTACACTTTGCTGATTGATGTTTTATAACAACAATAATTACGAAAATTAGAGCACTTAATCACTGGCCCTTTTCACAACCCTTCAAAAATACTAAAATGATTAAATAGCTTTGTTCCACCGTCCCCATATTTTCTAATGCTTTAAAGGGTGAAGGGGTATAAAATTGTTTGCAGCCTTTTCCACAACACTTTCCATACATTGGTTACTGGTTGATTCACATTTCTGACTTAAGTCACTAAAAAAATCTTGTTTAATCAATGAAGAATAGCTGGAAGTATGACGCTAATAATACTTCATATATAATACACTAGTGTTACAATACATACATTCGCACTGCTACAGACACATAAACTCTGCTCAGTCAAAAATATTTTTTCTGGTTCCAAAAAAATCTCCACATCGTCATTTTTGTCGTGTATCTACACTACACAATGTTGTGTTGTAAATCAATCTTCTTTGAATTTGCGATCGCTATTATTAAATCTACACCTGTCCACATCACACCTGAGCAAACAAGACTAGGGAAAGATCATATTATTAGGTATATAGTTTAACTCAATGAATCAAAGTATTAAACTTGCACAGGAGACCTTTGTTTTATGGATAATGAGATAAAGTAGCAAAATAGTTGGCGTTCATTGTAACTCCATTGTTTGGCAAGAATTCAATTGTTGCGTTGCTGCATAACATCATCACCTGTTCAACATCATCATCATCATCGACGCACCTCCACCTATACTACCTCTTCTTGTTGTCCGTTTCGCATGCACTTTATTCCTAATAGAGGAATCCTCACAGCAGAGAATATCTTGTCGGATGTGATATAGGATGCAACATGCAACATGCGTTGTTGGCTCAGTATCATGTTTGTTTTGTATGCTGATGCATACAAAACAAACATATATGTAAAGCACAATATTAATTAATTAATGAATCATAATTTATGATTGCGATAAGGGTATCGTAGCACCCCTCCACTTCCACTTCATCTCAATGGCATGTAAAGGAAACAATTCCCTCAAGTTATAGTAATTGCGGTTGTAGTTACCAGTTACTAACGTGCATATTGGTTTGGTATATGTACGGTTTAACCACATAAATAATCATTTTTATAAAAAAAACTCAGATTCAGTTTTTTTTTAAATATTTGATTTTATTTTTTCTTTGACGTAGTGCATAAAAATCAATTATTTTTTTCTCTTCACTTTCTCATCGTACAATCCTTACAATTAATTTCAATTTTAATACTACATGTATCATTCATATTTATATAAACTTGAATAATTATTGTTAACTATAATCACTTTGCTTGAATAATCATATAATAATAAATTGTTTTGAATATTATTATTATTATTATCAAAAGCGTTGTAAATTAACGATGATGGTTGGTTACATAACAATGGTAAGAATCGTCTTTAGCGGTAATAAAAATGTCGTCTATTTTAAAGAACATTTTTATTAATGTAATGGACAAGACACTAATTATTATACTCAGACATGTTGTTTCACTTACTACAAAAATTAATATTTTTTCTAACAATCGTTTTTCTCTTTTTTTTATATATATCAGTATTACCTTAAATAATTACTATTACTGGTATGTTGGATTAGATTAAATTCAAATACAGTACAAGCTAAATATAAAAACTACATACATACACAATTCAGGTTATAGCAGTAACAATAATGATTCTTACAGCTATTAGTTGCAATTCAAAAAATGTATGTAAGTAATTTGTAGCAGTACAAAGGAGTTGTACTATGTTTTTACTAAAAACTAAATGTACATTTGATAGAACGATAAAAGTCTATCTTAACAGCTAACTGGATTCAGTTTGTGGTTCATTCATTCCTAAAAGATTGAGAAAGTACATCATTAGTAAATTGTATAAACGTGATTAGAAACATATGATATCAATCATTCTTTCGAATTTTGTCGACGCATGCTTGATGTCGATAAAAAATACTATTAGTAAGTTTTGTTTTAGTCTTGCATTTCTTCTGGAATCTCGTGAGGGTTAAGTATTCCGGGAACAGACATTTGAATACGCCTCTTTTCGCTGTCCGCAACTTTGAGTGCAGTCTCCCTCTCATCAAGATAAAGGTCAGAATCATCTTCACCAGTAAACTCCTGAAAATACAACATCCGTACATAACATGTTCGTGAGTGATTTAAAAAAAAAGTGATGGAGGCGCTGCTAACATTTAAATATTTTAAATGCAAAATAAAACTCTAAATGTTTAAACTTTCTTACTCTAATTTGAACCAAAAAATCTCTCAAGTGCTCCTTGAATGCACTGACATCCTGGTTCAATGTGAACATCCCTTGCACTGTTATCTTGATCTGATTATCATTCAGGTGAGGAAAAGCACTCTTTAATAAATTGGCTACGTACTCCTGAAATGATCAAATTGGGTTATCATAATTAAAAATCAAAAGTTATGTAGCTGGGGAAAATTCGAATAATAATAATAATCAAAGCTTGAATTCTACAATACCTGAACGAATACTACATTATGTGACACTTCAAAAGCTGCCGTGGAAGGAGAAGGGTTTAACGGAACGGTGATTTTTCCAATTTCGACAATTGTAAGAAGGTAAGCCAAAATGGTAGAATGCATGCCAAGGCCAGCAGTGTGCGAAGTGTCCGTTACAACGGAGAAAATGTGTTGCACAATATCCGTGAAGTACGTTTGGTAAAAGCTTTGAGCCGCCACCTCATTAGAACTGATATTTTGAAGCAACTGATACAGGATATGAAGGCCTGTGTCAGCCACATTTCTCATAGTGTGCTTGAACGCCCAAATGATGGAATCCAGAACCAACTTAAATTGGGCAGGTGGGATTTGTAAGAAAGCAGGGAAGCAATGTGTGTTTACCGCCTGAAATGAAACATGTTAGTTAATTACATAAAAAAGTTTAGTTATCGCTAAAGTTCATTATAATGGGTAATACCCAGTGGGTAGTATGCATTTATTAGGCGAGTCTACTTTAATATTACAAATACATGTCTAAGCATTAAAAAAAACTTTGACCTGGTAATATGTAGTGTTGAAAGTTTGAATTGTTTTTTCTTCAGTCATACCTGAGAAACGTATGGATGACCTAACGCTTTACATGCGCGAACGTTAGTCTTTAAAATGGAAGCAAGCTGTTTGATGGCATCAATGTCTTTTAATATCGCAACGTTAAGAGATGCCTGAGCAATGATGTCATCCCACACTTGATTAGGTAAGCTCATGTATTTCTCAATCAAGAGCTCCTGAACCGTCTGATCTGATTGGGCTGAGATCATGTATCCCACAGCTTCATAGAATGTGTGCACCTAAACGTACAAATATTAAAATATTATTTAGAACAATATTTATAAACCTTATGAAATCAATCCATCCACAGTGATGACAAATACATTTTGTTATTACCTGTTGTGGCTGCAAATCACAAATGATAGTGGATGTAGTACTGAGGATTTCCTCAATGAACGGTACAGCCTCTCCCATTTGCACCGTGACAAAGTGTCGTCTGCATTTTTGTGCAATTTTTATAAAGGTATCACAGGCCATGTCTTGAACGCCCTCGTGTGTTTCTGAGATTAGGGTAAAATCGTAAAATTTAACTACATAAAATCATGTCGTGAATGAATACTTTCTGATGGATCAGATCCCGACAGAATAGTTTGAATGCTTACCGTGCATGAACTCGAAGAGTTTATTTACAACAGTTTTAAGGAACTTCCAATGTGCTCTCAAAAATCTAGGATATTGTCCAACGACGTACATTATGTTGGATGCAATAATAGCTTTGTTGTCCTTTCCTTTCTTTTGTTCACAGAGACCCAAAAGATCCTTGATTACAGTAACAATGAACCTCTTTTCGTCTTCTTCGTGCATTGCTCCAGATATACTGCCGATTGCCCAGCAAAGCTACATAATAAGAAAAAGTAGACAGAATATAAGTACAGGCATATACCAAAAATTATAAACCATAAAATATTACATTTCCTGAAATCATGTCACATGTATGAGCGTAATCTTACCGTGTTTAGATTCTTCCATGACCACTCTGTGCCATTAACCTGATTTTGCAACTTTTTCGTCATCATTCGCTCGGTGTCATTACAATCCAAATGTGTCAAGTAAACTAGAGTTTCTCTCATGTTTTTGTACAAATTGATAGAATCGGTGTCCTTCATGAATTCCCGAACAATTTCTCCATTCTCGTTTTCAACCACCAAAACTTCTTCTGGCTTCGCCATTCTGCTTATCATAATGTATCTAACAGCGGATAAAACAGGTGCATAGAAAGTACGTCTTGGTCCTCCGGGTGTGTTCACATTTCGAGGTGAACCTAGGAACATTGGTGCAACTGACATAAAAGGAGCCTCCCTATTAAACATTAAAATAATTATATTAATGGGAACTACTTTTTATTTAGATGGCACGTAAATGGTTTATGCGTGATGTCATTCTTATATTACCTGTACAAGTCGGCAGCAAGTGAATTCCAGTATTCTAAACATATTTTAAAAATTTCCACTTCATCTACTTCTGAGATAAGTTTGAGGTATTGTAGTGCCTTCATCAACTCGTTAGAAGCTTGTTTCTCAACAAGTTGCCCATGCTCCTTGAGATATGTACAAAAGAACATTGCCAAATTTTGGATGAACTGTTGTTCTTTGTCGGAGCCACAAGCGTAAGCGTCACGGATATTTAGAGACAGCGGAATCATCTGTAACACAATAACATGAGTATCAAAGGAAATTATATTTGTTAAAACTAGCTGACAGGTGAACAGACATCAACTGACAAAATCTAATTACAAATTTGCTTTCGCACGCACCTGCTCTAACTGAGTCATAGTTTGTTGAAATAATTGGATGAAACGTTGTTCGTAATGAGGCACAGTTACAGTTGAGATTTCTGTGAGACATTTTAAAGTTACGTTGCGAAATTGGGGTACATTCAAGAACTGCAATATAAAGAAATACATAGATTGGTACATTTATAAAACATACGAATCGTATGATACGACACAGCTGTACTTTTGGTTTTGTGCTCAAACTTACCTTCAGTGTCAGGGTAGGAATTAGCTCAGTCTCAAAAATGTAACCAATTGGAATCCAGCTAAGAAATCTAAGAAGCGTTTCTAATGTTGCTCCCACGAGGTTGGGGTTACCAGAATTTTCCATAACGAACTGGCACAGCTGAAAAATCTGAGAAAACTCCTGGCACATGGTGTCTTTCAGATGCTTCGCCTTCGTTTGCGTCATTTGACCAGACGAGAAATCGAATACTTCTTCACTGAGCAATTTTAAAATGGCCATGTTATTTTGACACAAACTCTCGTTGGTTTTGCTAGCTCCAACAATATCTGGAATGAACGATTCCCAATTTTTCGGCCATTCTCGTTTCAAAATCTGAAAAAGAGAAAGCGCTTGTGAGTTTCCTGAACATGGTAATATGTATTTTATTCCAGAGGTTTAAATGCTAATGTCATTAAAAAACCATGATCGTACCTGCACTAATATCATATTCAATTTGTTGACATAGACTCTCTCTTGTTCGAGTGTTATAGGATCTGATGAGGTTTTAATGATTAGTCCGACTATGTATTTCTTGATACCTTCGCACTGTACTCTAGGCAGCGCTTTCCACCTCGTTTTAATGACTTGTTCCAAAATTTGTAGTGCATAATACTTTGTCTGTTGATTTGTTGAGAACTCTAAAATTGTATCAACACGCGTCCATGCTTCGGGATGTTCCTTCAGCCTCGTTAAAACCTCTTGGGCAACTTTTTGCTGCAACGATAACAAATATTGTGATAAATAACATATCGCGATTATGCTATATATTACTTGCCTGAATAAAGACACTATATATATATTTGCTGGATTGAAATTACCTGTTCCCCAAGACCCGTATACATACACCCTACAACACTATCCAGTAACTGAATATCTAATCGTTGGGTAAAATCCAACAGTTTTGACGCTTGTTCTCCCAAAGTACCCATTTTTTCTTCAGCACCGTACACGAAGGGAACTAACCAATAGCGTAGATATATTCTCCAGACGAGGGAGTTTCACCGTACCCCTCTCAAATTCCGAAGGTTTTAAGGGATCAAACTTTGCAGAGTAAGTACAACGAATCAAATCAAAACTGAACTGGTGGGATTGATCGTCTCCTAAAGGAAGATTCTACCTGAAATAAATTTTCAAGAAAGCTCATTTATTATTACATCAAATTTAATGCTATATATAAGACGCGATTCAAATAAATGGTCAATGCTAATATTTTTTTCACATATTATTACGATCGAATGAAAACACTCTGAGCTTAATATTTACGAATACCTTTTGCACACTTAACATTAAAACAATCATGAACCGCTAATCAGGAGGATGTTAAAGGTATAATACCTAGAAGCTATATATGTTATATACATAAATGTGCTGCAATAAAAGTGATACTCGTAGTCGCGTAAAAAATAAATTGAAAATAAATCATAGGTCCTGAAGTACTTTAAAATAAATCAAGATTCCAACTCACATACATCGCGCATCATTCAGACATTCCACACTTTCACCCAGAATCATACAGCATTCAGTAATTGAAAATTCATCGTACTGTCAAACAACGGTCATCATGGGATAGTAGATCAAAGTCAACAAGAAAACTTGCTCGCCTTGCAACATTCCGATGCATTTTTGCAATTCTCTGAAATGAAGAGAGGAAAACTAAGGCTAGCTTGACAGTCAGAATATATAGATAATAGTTATAGTAAGCATTCAATTAAGAAAACACAAAGAAAATGAAGAAATCAATTATTTAAATGACACATTTACATGGAAGTAACAAACAAATGATTTCAATAAACAATTAAACGCTTAAACCAAATAAAATGTGAAAAATGCACGAATGGCAAGTTTTATAGAATCACTCACATAAAAAGGTGTTGAAAATAAGAATTAGGTTTTCATGCAGATTCCGTATTACTATTTTTTAAACAATTTACATAAAAAAACAACAAGTCAAAGAAAGTAAAGCCAAAACACAAGTGAGGCGTCAAAAGAAAATAAAACCCCACACGCGACCGTCAACTTATTGTCATTACACATAATATGTACATATTCAATATTACATTTACCATAAAATCATATGTACTGATTTACCGGTAAACATGTTTGAAGAGTCTTCACTGGTCAGTTACTATAATTTCTCAGTGAATTATTTTCTAGGATCATCCCCAACACATTAATAATGTTTTTTTAAACATACATACATGCCAGCCAACAGTATTGAAATTGAAAAATTCCAATTAAAAGTGGACGTTAACAAAATTCGTGTCAAAGGTGTACCATGTCATTTTCAAGTTTTGTATTTGATCCATTTTTAAACACAAATTCTTCGGGTACATTATCAATACAACCATAGACAATTCAACTGCCAATTTAAGTAAAATACCATTGATAACCTATGTATAAATAACTACAAAGCTAGTGCTAGTCGGATGTAAACCCTAAAAACTACATGCATATCCTTAGTTTTTTTCAAGTACCTGCTTGACACACCGCAGCGCTATTATATATTATTCTTCGGGCAAACGATTAATCGACCTTAACTATTTGCGGCCAACTTTTATGGAATATAAATCCACAACTTCACTAATTCCTACTTTTCCCAGAACCTGAAGTGCAGGCCTTACAACTTGACTTGCTAGTCTATAATACGCCTTAATATTTGATATCCCAAGAAAACATTTTTAACCAACAACACTCACATTGACCGTTAATTGTTTCCGAAAATAAATCACTTGCAACTTGCAATAATTCTACATTCTAAATTATTGATTTTACATACATACCTTTTTATAAAGTTGAGCATGATTGCATTCACACACTTAGTTTAGTTATGTACACTTATGCGTATTGGTAATCAAGATTCAAGATAATAATTGGATATAAAAACGACATATAAAGTGATGATAAGGCTTATTTACTTGATCTTGTCATTAAATTCAAGAAAACAACAAAAAGACAAGACAGTCAAAGTCACATCCAGAGGACATACACCATAGCATCATCGTATTCAATTCACATTCAAAAAGCAACGATGACTTCTATGAATGCATGTGCCGAAGTGAATGAATACGAAATTGCTTCCTCCCTGCATAAATCACATTCAGAAAATCAACTTTTATTCACCTACCGATTAGTCTTTGATAACTTCATGAAACCGCTTGTTTTCTTTAATTCCTCCAGAAATAATGATCACTACAAGCTTATTAAATTTGAAACTTCATTAGTCAACTCCAGGGGACCGGATATTTCTAGTTGAAGGAGCGTACCCGCGTATTCACTCAACAGATCTCACAACATCGCGCTGCCCGTTTACAAAAACACTACTGCTTTTCCAATTGCATGAAACCAAGAATTTTATACGCACTCACACAAGAACACAAACAAACATATATATGCAGAGTCAGTACACATTTTTTTTACACATCTGTCGTCTAGCTTGATGTGTCCTAGTCACTTCTTTATTACATACCTCGCTTTATCGTACTGACTACTCCTGAACGCATGGACGCATGAATCATGTTTACGTTGTTGAATGAATATAAGCCATCTAAAAACACACAATATAATATCACTACTACAAAAACTATCACAGATCACCGCACCGTATCATATAGCATTTAGCACTAGTCATGCTTAGATATATTACTTTACCGCACAAAACAAACCCAGAAAAGCGTTGTAAGTATGTAGTGCGTTTTATTCTACATTATTGCGTTGTTTCACTTTCATGCAATGCACCTGTACAAAATCTTAGAAATATGAGAATCGACAGGACTTGTTGGAGTAGCCACTAAAGTAATCATCTGCGCCAAAATGGAGAATAAGCTTTTAATTTGGCTATGTTATGGCACACATGCAACAAAGAAAGAGTTATAGTTTATCAAAAGACTTTGAAAACCCGAAGATAAATCTTGATAGCTTTGTGCATTGCATTAATAATTTACAAATTGGAATGAAAATCTCCCTCGTGTAATAATGACTAATGACACAACATTTATTATGTATGGCACGAGATTTACTATAAGGAGACAGCAATAAGTTATCTGGATCTGGATTGCACAATTGTAGGAAGAGATGTTTTTAAGGCCGAGTTACCAACTGGCATACCAAAAAAAGGTATCTTACCTTCGACGTGTTTTTGCAGAGGGCCAACTACTGGAACGGAATTTGGTAACAGCGTTTAATTTGGCAATGGTACGGTAACTAGGTATGTATGTAGCTTTGGAGAAAACTGGACACACTAGAATCTGATCATTCATCTACCACTCCAATCATCGTTTGCTCACTTTCTTCTTTAGTCACCCATCGAAATCGGCAACCAGCAGATAGACTAAACTACGAGAAAAATGAAAATTTAATGAGTTTTTTTTTGAAAATGACGTCTGTGTTTACATTTATATGTTTAAATGCTCACCACAAGTATTGTTCTTATCTTGGGCAAAGATAATATTAAATGTCCTGTCCTGTCACCTACAGCCTATAACGACACCCAGACTCAACACTCTATGTCTGATGCGTAGTAATAATGCGCAAGACTATAATAAGTTAAATCTAAATCATTGTCCATTGTATTTAAATAATCCTATTATTGTGCATGCAAAATTGAAGTGTTTTGTAGCTATCGAAAATGCACTAATATCTGACATTTGACGACATTTAGATTTCGTGAATTTCTAATGAAAAATCAAATCGTAAAATTCTTATTTAATTAGACAAGTAACACTGGAGCACATGAATTGTACTGCATTGCTGCATAATATAAAACAAACATTCAAACGTACGGATTTTTAATACACCCAACTGAATGCATGAAAAATTGAAAATGTCCTAAAAAACAGTGAAGTAATGCGTAGGTTGTAAAAGCTGCAACAATGATTTGATAAAAAAACGAATAACGCACGTATGAAATAGGGACCCAGGTATCTCACGTACAACTTTGCAGGTGGACATGAAGGTTCATGTTTATTAAATTCCAATGGAAATACAAAATGATATGTTTAAGACACGTAAACATTAATTCTCGTGCTTTTCCACATTGCTAATTTGTCGTTAGTTTTCGGAAAAACATGTTCCAATTGAAAGTTTTTTAATGATTAAAAAGTGGCTATGAACATTTGCACACTATGAGAGATTTCCTCTGTGAACTATTGTGTGATAATACTTGAGGGCACTGTGAGACAGACCGCCGAGTTTAAATTCCGTCCTGCCTGCAAAGAGTTTACTATTTTGGTCAGCTGAAGATAATGTAAAGCATCCACAATTTTTCCTGAAGGTTAAGTGGTTTTGTTTTGCTAGAATTTTCAGCGAATAGTATGGAAGTCTCCAGAATAGGGATGAGATAGATGATGATTGTTTTTGTATGAGTGTTGCATTTACAAAATTTGTTGGTCGGCTCACCTTATCCTGGCTGATTTTCTTTCCAGCATTCATTCACAAAGGCGAGCTCTTAGTGAATGAGTTGTAATAATTATTACATTATAGTCAATAGTGCATAATTGAAATTGAAACTAAGAAAAACAAAAAGGTGATTAATTATTTAAACACCGCTGGTTAGTATCAATGAAGTAATAACAATTTATTTATTAATGTTTGTCTTTCCGTGCTCAAATAATCATATGTCTTCTCTCTCAACCTTCATTAAATAGATATTGATACAGAAAGAAGTCCACAGTTTTATTAAAGTTTCGATTATTCAAGACGTTATCGAAATGGCGGACCAGGTACAATCTTCTTCCGAGGCACTTAAATTTAAATTTTGTAAACTTTAAAGTACATTTAAAAAAAATTTGAATGACTCCAAAATAGAAATATAATGCATAATTGTTGCTTTAGGTGAACGCATTAAAGGAGAAGGGCAACACCGCTCTAAATGAAGGAAAATTTTGGGATGCAATTAAACACTACTCTCAGGCAATTGAAGTAGATCCGGTAAATCATGTACTGTTCAGTAATAGATCAGCTGCTCATGCCAAAGCAGGAAATTACCAGGACGCTTTGAAGGACGGAGAAAAAACGGTGGACTTGAAGCCAGACTGGGGTAAATAATGATCAAGTACCGACGACAGGGACTTTTTCAAGTTCGAAAGCATAATTTACTAATTTTGAATGTTTATTACCCAGGCAAAGGATATTCTAGAAAGGGGGCGGCGCTAACATACCTACAGCGATACGAAGAGGCAGTAGCATGCTATGAAAAGGGAATAGTGTGTGATCCCAGCAATGCTCAGTTACGTCAAGGTCTACAAGAAGCAAAAGATGCACAGGCCCGTCAGAGTTCCCGTCCAAAATTTAACAAATCCTTTCGCGGATCCTTCTATTTTTGTGAAATTGAAGAACGACCCAAGAACGTCTAAGTGGATGAGTGACCCAGAGTACTTATCATTAGTCAGAGATCTGCAAACGAATCCCAATAGTTTAGGGTAAATCATATTTTACCTACCTTCTGTCACCTTTTTTATTACTTCAAGTCGATGTTTCATATGATGTTATAGACTAGAGTTTCCGAATGTTGCAATGTATGTTGCAATGTATTGACGATAACTTTTGCTGATAAAATACTTTCGTTTCCACTCAACTCCCAATCCTTCTCTGAGAAGGAAGCAGACAACATGTTTCAGTTATTGTAATGTTTTTTGTTTGTTTTTACCAACAGAACAAAGATAAACGATCCACGGGTTATGACGACTTTGAGCGTACTTTTGGGTATGGAAATTGCTGATGGTCCCGAAGAAATGGAAACAGATGAAGCACCTCCAAAGCCAGCAACTCCGCCACCACCTCCAAAAAAGGATCCAGAGCCGGAGATCCCAGACGAAAAGAAATCTGTAAGTCAAGTAACAAGTCTTTGTTTGAAAGCGATCATCATATAGAATACAAGTAAATTACATGATGTAATGATCGATCAAATCAAACGGTTTAATTTTCCTCCAATAGGCTCTTAAAGAAAAGGAAAATGGAAACATCGAATATAAAGCTAAAAACTTTGATAAAGCCATAGAACATTACAAGAAGGCTTTGGAGTTGGACCCAACGGATATGACGTACCGATTGAATATCGCCGCAGTTCAGTTTGAGACGAAAAAGTATGAAGATTGCGTCAAAGAATGTCTTGATGCCATCGAATTAGGACGTGAAAACCGGGCCGATTTTAAGCTTATCGCGAAAGCATTCCTTCGAGCAGGGAACTCTTACAAAAAACTGGGTGATTACCGCAATGCCAAAGTGTTTTATGAAAAGTCCCTAAGTGAACACAGAACACCTGAAACAAGATCCCTTCTCGCTGGCGTGGAAAAACTCATTAAAGAAGAGGAGAGGAAAGCCTACGTTAACCCTGAGGTGGCTGAAGAAGAAAAGGAGAAAGGAAATGAATTCTTCAAAAAAGGTATACAGTGGCGATTTAGCCTAAATATTATCTCAACCTAATAAAATTGTTGGTAAAACCATAAACCATGTTGTTGTTTTTGTAGGTGATTATGCCACAGCGATGAAACATTATTCTGAAGCAATTGCAAGGAACCCCGAGGACGCCAAGTTGTATAGTAACCGGGCAGCGTGTTATACCAAGTTGGCTGCATTTGATTTGGGTTTAAAAGACTGCGATAACTGCTTGCAATTGGATCCTAAATTCAGTAAGTTATTTTAACACCTTTTTAGGGTCCAATTTAATGGCAGTTCAGGATAGTATTTATTAGTATGCATATTTTTTCTGTGTATATAGTCAAAGGTTGGATCAGGAAAGGTAAAATTCTTCAAGGAATGCAGGATTCCGGTAAGGCAATGACTGCTTATCAAAAAGCTCTAGAGCTGGATCCCAGTAACTCTGAAGCTACAGAAGGCTACCAACAATGTATGATGGCACTCCATTCCAATCCTGAAGAAATGAGGAAGCGAGCAATGGCTGATCCTGACATTCAAGCAATTCTTAGAGATCCAGCCATGCGACTTATTCTGGAGCAAATGCAGAATGATCCCAAAGCTTTGCAAGAGTGAGTCCTGAATTTTATTCATTTTGATAGAATATTTTGAATCAAACCTAATCAACTTTTATTTTAAAACATAAAAATTAGCACGGGATTAAAGTTAAAAATTTACTAAACTTTATTTAATTGCAGCCATCTCAAAAATCCTGACATTGCCCACAAGATCCAGAAGTTAATTGACAGTGGATTAATCGCTATTCGTTAAAAGTCTGCTTTGCCAATGTCCCCTACTTCTGATGATCATCATTACAACAAAACCAATGATTTTTTCGAGAGATTTTCTGTTTTTTGTCATTAGGTTTATGACTTGTCAACTACTACTATTAAGTGTCTTGTATAATTATTGTAAGCTTTATAATGTATTCTTAGTATTTCATATTAATTTTTATCGTGAACTGTCTAATGAATTAAGGAATAACTACTTTTCAACTCTTTTTATTATTATAATTATTACCTATGCATTAAGGTTACCGTTGTTCCACCAACGTATTTACAAGTTTGTGTTTGTGCAGTGGAAAAATAGACAATTCATTTATATGTGTGAATTTTCTTCAGTAATGCTTGCCCAAAGTCTGCTTAAGTCAAATCTTTGGCTTAAGTCCTTTTATAATATCACATGTAACGTTGTAACAAAATACCTCGTAATAATTTGATTTATGTTTAGTTTATTGTTACCTAAAAATACAAAAGATAACTTGATTCGGAATGTGTACAACAATAGGGAGAGGTAGAAGAGTGGGTAATTATTATTAATACTTTAAACCTTAATAAGTGAGAATAAGACGTGATGATGGTAATATGAAAATAAACTCTTACACGAACGCTAATATAATATTCAAAATTGTAATCGCACTCAAAAGAAAAACTCATTCAAAGCCTCTTCACTCTAAAATATCTATATGTAGTGTGCTCCTTCAAGCACATTTCTGTGACCGCTCGTCATTTTATTGACAGATTCTTGTTGAATAATTTGAATGTCACGAAGTGTATGTGACTGACGTGCCGACATTGACTTTTGAGATCGAAGTAATTCTTGCTTGAGGATCAATTCATTGACCATCCGTTGTTCCCGTTGCATTTTTCTAAGCAGTTCATCTGGCACATCGGGGATCATCCAACAGAGAAGGCGAATGATGACTGCAACAATATTCTAATGTCATAAAGTAAAGATTAGAATCTCTCGCCAGCATATCACGGGACTATAAACTAATACTAATTAATTACTATGTTACATACTTCATAAACAACTATGAAAATTACACGAGCTAGCCATATTTGCCAATGTGCAACTCGATATTCATACTTCTTATCGGATGTGTAGTCATTTCTATATGTGTGAAAGCTGAAATATGAGCAAAATATAGTATCATTTGTGCCTTCCGTATTCTTCTTCCCGGAAAGGCAACTACAGTACACACATTCATGGGTAATTGCACGTGTATTACGTACGAGGAATTATAGTATGACTATGACTTACTGGCATACACGTTCAGAAGCATCGGCTACACTCACTATCGCCTTATCTGGACTTTGAGTCCAAATCGTTCATATCATAAACCGTGAGGGAGTTGTTAAGGTAGCCTTTCAAGGTTCCGTAATAAGGGCTATCGTTCTCCTGGAGATAGTAGCGGTACATTAACTTTGGTATAAAATTCGATGTCAGGGCAATTATGCATGCCTAAAAAAGAAATGAACAGAGATACATGGTGGATACAGGGACAAGAGATTGGAAAATCAATGCGATTTTGTAGCGTTCACCATACATTGGAAAGTACTGCGATTTTCACTATTCCATCAATTATACTGGACCATACTCCAATATCCTTAACACGTATGCCCACAGGTCTTCGGTAGTGCAGCAGCATTTTACCAGCGTCAATTCGTAATTCGAAAAGATTATTAATCAGGGCAAACAAAGGCGCCAATGGAAATGCAGTAACAAAAATTGTCACAAAACCGAACTGCAACACTACAAAAAACGTCACAAAAAATTATTCACGATTGCATACTTATTTTTTCATGTCAATTAACTCTCTTGGTGTAAATAATAATATTGTAATATCTTGTAATAAATCCATATTTGTAATAAGACATACCCATCTCCAAGTATTCGTCTGTGAGTAAATATTGACCAAATTGTAGTAAATCATAATCGTCAGTCCACTGGGCATGTTTAATGTTGCTAAAAGAAGTTTTTGGACTCGGTGGATGTGCGTCAAGATCAGGGTTATCATCATCGTCAGGGTTTTCTCTTACCATTGCTACCTTTATTCGGGACGATATTCTTTTCACAGATCTTCTCCACCATCTGCTCATATTCATATGAAGTAAAATATTGATTGAAGTGAAAGCAAAAGATAGCACGTGGTCATAGATGGTACTTTCACTTACGGAACAAAGGCTTCCACAAACATACTTTTAGATTGTTTTCCCACCATGATGACAACAAGTTGTACACACAGTTCTGGCATGCAGCTTATTCCACACTGAAACAGAAGAGTAACTCAAATAAAAGTTGGAAGTGAAAGGTCTGTTTCAATCTGTATAATACAGTCGAGCCTTTTTTATTTCAGTACCTCTTCTTGACGCAATACCCCAAAAATTTTACGATATTTGTGAGGATCCCCTGTGTATGCACCTTTGAAAAAAGCTACGTAAAAGATGGAACTGTAATTGTTTACAAATTGTAACAGGTAAATTTTTAAAGTGTAGCTGGCATCGAATGCTGTTTGCGTCCGTGGAAATTCCATTTCCGTTAATTTGATGGCAATCTTCTCATATACCTTTAAAATAAAATTTTACTTATTGGTGAAAGAGGGAAAGGATGCTGTAATGTATGCACACAAGTTGTGACAGCCAATCAATTTATTTACCCTTCCAAATATAACGATGAATGCCAAGTTAAGAAAAGCTGCAGAAAAACTGACTACTATACGCTCCCAAGCAGTATTATGATCACCAGCAGCTCCCTTGGATAACCAGAAAGTAAACCATAATCTGTACATAATTACCCCAGTAAGGGCAGAAAGCGCTAACACCACCTATAAGAAATTAACGCATTAGATAATTATAAATCTAGTTTTACTTTTGAAAAAGTTGCTTTCATTTAACATTATTGTTTAATACCAAAAGTAAAACAGTCGAGTAGCTCAGCATTCGAAAAGGCAACTTTCTACTCCAAAAGGGAATCGATAATTCAAAGTCATATTTTACTTTTGTGTCCCCTTCCTCCTCTGCACCTGAACTGGAAGGACCTTTGGAGTACATTTTCTTCAAAGCGGCAACATACTCAGGCCTTGGTGTAAAATCCCGTACATCAAAACTGGTTAAATCCCAGCGATGCGTAATTTTGGCAGAGTAACGTTTCCAAAACTCCAAGAAAAAAACGGCTGTAAAAAGTGAAAGTTGGGGTAAATATGTGTACATGTATATATGTGTATGAGTTTTCTCTTGACATATTAAGGTGAACACATGTTTAAAATACATATAAAAGCTACTTACTCCAAACAGACATTAAAAGGGCAAATATGACTGTAAAATCATTTTCAAACAAATGCGCAAACTTTGAGTAAGAACATTTTTCAGATAGTTTCCAGTATGGACATGCACTGTCACAAAGAGGGCACATTGTTATCTCCATTGTTGAGTTGCACACATCATTTCTGTTCAAATTTAAATCATTGCTCAAGATTAACTATGTATTTAAGCTTTTTACATACTGTATTTCATACTTAAATGTAATTACACAAACTGGTCCGTGGATATAGAGAAAAGTCCGTAAATGAAGCCTATCAAACCGAACGCTGAGGCAAATGTCAGCATGCCCGTGTAATACCCCAGCCATGCAAAATATAGCGCTATATTAACTCCAAAGTAATCTTTAATAGTGTCCAACGGTTGGTACTTAATGAAGTTACGAAGCTTTCCCCAGTAATCATATAGTAATTTCCGTGTAGATCCCTCAGCGTTGATTGAACCCTGCAAGAAAATAATTGGTGATTTATCATGTGATTTAAAAACTAAATAAATAACCTATTGAAAGGGGCTAGTAATCTAGTATAATATTTAATTGTATGTCTATAGTGTAATATAATCAGGTTGTACATCGTGAAGTGGATATGCACCCTCGTAGATCTCCTTTTGAACAAGACGTTCGTATCCAACTGCGAAATCATCATTTTCCAGCTCTTCTCTTGGTTTGTACGGCTTTCTCTTCATGATGTATTGCACTATGCGACTTCTCATTGAGATTGGAAAAATTTCATACATGTTGGTTTCGTCCAGGTCAAACCTACAGGAAAAAAGCAAAAAACACTTGAAAATCCGTCTGGTTTCTGTATTATTTTGAAACGGGTTTACGCTATTTTTACACACAAGTATTCCTTATCTCTACTGTAAATGCCTGTCAATCGCCGGCATTTCTCTGGAAAATATTTAGGATCCAGGTTCACGCTGCAAGATTCCCTAAATCTGGCCCAGCAGTCCCAAATGTTTGCAAAGGCACGCGACCCTTTGTAGAGCAGAGTATCTTGACTACTAGTCCTGCTCGATTGACATGGCACATCTTCCGATAACTGCTTCATTGGCAATCTCACTTTAAGAATTTCACTGTATCTTTTAAGCACCTCCAAAGGAGCCCATATTTTCACCGCATGAAGATGCGACTCAATTTCACTGTTTTCCCATTCCAATATAAGGCCCTCTCGCTCCAAATTGTACTCAAATATACTACGCTTTTCAAAGGCCTCCTTCGTCATCGCCTCTTTGATGGAATCATTCCAAACTAAAACAAAGTCAGGACTCGCTGTTCCTGGTAAACAAAATATATCTGTAGCGGCAAGGGTACTCTCATCTTCTTGGCTGGTTGTCCGGTTTTCACCAGATCCATCTCCCATGAGTATAGGATATGGAGTATTTTCCATGATAGGGGATATGTAATACAAAAAACGGTACAACGTTGCAAGTTTCTATATTACATAAGAAACAATTGAAATCAAACGTTACAGAAAGCGTCCCTGTTTCTCATAGTTTTTGGATTTTGTAGTGTCCCGACCATCATCCTAGGCCAAAGGCACTCTCGAGGACACGCAAACTGTAACTGCAGACTGCAAGCTCACACGAAGCCACTGTCTTTCTGTTTGTCACTCAAAAGGCGTGCGTATTGAGTGACGAGAAACACTTTGGTTGGATATTCCTAGTTTCCTTTTGTGCTTTCTGCTGCTTTTCATGTTTGCATTTAGTAAAAATGCTTTGGCAACAACGTTGCTTTGATCTCTTTTTTTTACCACACTTACGTGAACGACAATGAATGATAATGAAATGAAGCAGGATAATAAGGCAGAGTACATACGCAGACAACAAACGCCAAACTGAAGTAGACCCTTTGTGAATGTAAAATATAAAAGATTTACATAGGTGCAATGCTATCGATAACGCAACACTTTATTTAATGGCTGTTGGAGGTTGGTAAATTACCAATGGTAATGTTTGTACCAGACACCGAATAATCCAATGAATTTTGAATAATTGTGTCTTTTTTGTGTTATGAGAAAGGAGAAAAGTTAATATTGTCACTGACGATGCTACTTTCACATTTACTCTAAGCTGGATGGATAAATTTTCCAGCATTATTTGATGTTAACCCTAGCAAACTGGTAATATAGTTGGATATGTTTTAACTTATGAATTTACATTCGAGCATAGATGCAGTACAACTTTTGTGTTTTGTGACATAAAGCATTTTATGCGTTTACTGCTAATAAACTACCCGTATGTACTATGTACATAGGTATGTGAGGTATGGTATGCCTGGTGAAAGCGTGCTCATGCCTATTCAAATTCATACTGACTTTCAAGTATAATAGGTGGCAAATACTGACGGGTTAAAGTGAAAAGCAGTTCGGGGTTGACGAACCACAATAATAAATTTCTTTCCCAAAACAAAACACAAGCTTTACGATGAGTGAGTGCTTTACACAATACTTTCTCCATAAAAAAAATGTTAGCCCACTTCAGAGAAGTTACCATAATATATACTAGTATTTCTTCCTCATTTTAGGCTGTTGACAGTGTTGACTGTTTTTTTCGCTCGTTGTTTCACTTTAGTAGGTTAATAGGTAAAGCCACTAACCACGCACTAATACGCTCTACATAATATGTAGTACATATTACAAATTACAAAATGATGCATTAAAGATATAAAGATTTTATTTTCACCCAATTTATTACATTTGCGCAAATCAATATAATTTGATAAAAGATTTGATTGTTCGCCATCATATATAATAATTCAAGAAAAATATTTTGTTGCTTACAACACCCCAACCACACAAAATTGTGTAAAAAAATACTTTCTTTGTTTGGAATGTAGTAATTTATGGCGTGACATACTGTAACACGCGAACATATTTACATACTTGCAGTTGGTGGCTAAAATGAGACGAGAAAATTTTATAACATAACTTTTGCTGGCCAAACTTCAAAACTTTCACGTTGTTTCAATGCATAATATTATTCAATATGTATGTATGACTATTGTCCACCCCAAAAATCATTATTACCAAACAACGCGACACGATGCTTAGTATACATAGTGAATCAGAAATTGTGTGCCAGTAATCGAGTTTTGTATAAAAATACATACGCCATACACATAAGATAACTTCATAATAAAATAATTTGGAATTTTTTAGTTTCCACTCCATATCCGACTATATGCCTTACTGGAAGATACTTATTTTTATCGACATTTATTGATTTACCTGTAATCTGTATTTTTGCCCTAATTGCAATGTTGTGTTTGTGTAATATAATATTACTCATTTAAATGTCAAAATAAAGCTATACAAAAACTAACAGTTATATTGAAACTTTTTCATTTGAAGTAACTTTTATACTTATATATGTAGGTGATAATTATGTATGTACATATCTATGTAGATTACTGGATTCATAAATTCCTTAAACATTCAACATTGTGTTTTCTCGTTGAAGCAAAAAGTAAACATTGCATTTGCTTTCCTTGTTCGCGTTGCATTGCATAGTACTTTGAACTTGTATCTTTTACATCTAATCTAAACATACAAACTAACGTGTACTGTGTAATTAAAAATGCACGGTAAAGCACGAGACAGGAACCGCAATTTCAACGTATCTACAAAATGCACGCTCTTATTTTGATTTATGCCATTTCCATATATGCTTCGATTATCTGGGGTACTTTTGCACTCTCAACTTGTGAAAGTTTTCTTTCCAACATTTTAAGAAACTTTTGAGCATCTTATACTAGTGCAATTATTATAAGACATCTAATATTGTCACAACGACCACCGGGCATTACCTATGATGACCTACATGTAGTACCAAGGGATGTATGCTATTATTTAGATGCAACAATGAAAAATTCAAAATGATGTATTTGATTCAATTTAGGTTTTTATGATTCAATTTGAAAATACGACCACATCCGATATAAATTTTTGTGACGACATACATATTAAATTGCGTATTTACGATTTAATTTATTGCTGCCATTTTGTTTGTTTCAATAAATAATAAATAACATGGCGTTTATATGTGAAAATGTAAAGGATTTATATTCAGTTAAGTAACAAAAGAATTGTCTTCAGTAAATGCAAGATTAAAACAAAAGAAAACGCACACTGAATGTGCACGGGGACTAAAAGAGCAGACTAGGTTTTGATATATATATTAAAATAGTTTCTATCTATATACTATACATGACATAGATTGACATTTCTATTCCTATTACTTTTGCTATTATTACAGTTCCCTCTTTGGGATGATACTTTGCTGTTCTCCAGTGTGTCTGCTTGTTGGTTTTAGTAATCCAATTCGGGTCATGAAAAATATTTCTTAAACTGGAAATAAAAGAGTAATAATACATTACAAATTACAATGTTTCCAAAATACTAAACATGGTTTAATTGCAAATCTGTAACCATAATATTTGACTCACCGGTAATAAACTAGAAGCTAAGAGCATATATTTAGCTTTACGATCCAGGTTTGGAATAAAATGTACTGCAAACACTTTTTCATTTATTCCTAATTCTGGCCATGCTTTATATGACATGCTTCCTGAAGGTGTTCCATCCAAATTCTGAAAGGACATTGCAACATCTCCTAAAAAACAACTGCAGCATGGGAGACAACCGAGATTTATTTTCAGGAGTCTTTTCCAATCGTCTTGTAATGTGTAACCCCCAAACAGATTATTAACTTGACGAAATGTGAGGATTCCGGCTCCATCTATCTCGCAATGTTGATCCTGTGTTTTACATTACATAACGTCCACATATAATATCATATTATATTGCAAATTGCAATAATGACAATTTGAAAAGTTTTTGCAGTGCTTACAAATATTCCATAATATTTCAGTCTTAACACGCCGGATCCCCTGCTCCTCAAGTACAAAACAAACTGGAGAGTTCTATTTTTCTCCTGGCACCGCCCTAATAGAAAACCTGGATTCCCCTTTCCGTCTAAAACTTCATAAACTTTAGCAAGTTGATGAGACTCTGGAACACAACCTAAACAAATATATGAAAAATTGTTTTTGTAAGACATACAGTATTATACGATTTTGCTACATATATTGGATATATTCATCGTATGTATGAAAATAGTACAGGAAATGATTTTATGATTCATTTCCAGCTTGGTTTAGAATTTACCTGATGGAATAGTTTGCTCAGTACTTCTAACCAATAGTTTATCCGTATTCACAAAAATGTCCTCCAATTCTTCGACAAAACTGTTCGTTGCGAGCTGGACTGATGATGTTGGAACTAAAATGAGCCCACAAATAGTTAAATTCAGAGGTGATGAAAATAAAATTGAAGATTTTACATTATACTTTAATAATTAATGCCCCTAAAACATCCAAAAACTTGCCAGTTGAAGATGAGACATTATTGAGGACCGAATTGTCCGGGAGTTTGGGTGACTCCCCAGCCGCCAATAAAGACGATCCTTCACCAGTGTAACTCATGGTTTATTCGGTTAATTCTTGGTAGCGTAAGTTAAAGATCCGGTGCTGGTTGTGAATTTTATACATCCCATTCTCACCGAATATTGGTTGAAGGCTAAACTGTTCTCACTGTGTTTTTTTACATTACTGTCCATTCACTGTCCATGTTTTTGCGTGTTCTTGTCTTTTGACATGAAAGTGCCTAATGCACACAGTGGCTCAGTGACTGCAGCAAAGGAAACAATTAATATTATTGCACTGGCTGAAATATTTTGCACTAAAAATAGCACAGGTTTTGTAAACCTATGTTGCATTTGCAAGAGAGATGGACTTCTATTTGCAAGCTGAGCTGAGCCACAGACCAGATGATGATGAATATCAAGTTTTGTTTGGTACACCTTCGTACGTACGTAATAAAAGGGATTTGCTTGCACGCACATGGAAGGGTAATAGGAACAAGACGCAGGTAAACTCGTGAATGAACAAAGCGTCGAAGATGATATCAATATTATCAATTATCATTTTTATGTTATTTATTTAAAAATTTACCAATACAGTTTAATTTGGGAAATAAATTCCCCATTCTTATAATATACTGCACGTATTTATATAATTATTATTATTCGACTTTATTGCAGACTTTCACGCATTATTATAAATAATGACGCAGTTTTGAAATATAAATTTACAAGAGGCTCGGGACATTTTACATTTTGTTTTTAAAAGTTAAAGTAAAAATTATTAAAATTTCAAATAATAAAGTATCTTAAACACAATAAATACATGCATAAATTTTCTAAGAAAATTTTTCTTATATTTAAAATATTCATGTCATGCATACAAAAACACCATACTAAAATAATAATTATTTACAACATTCTGTTTGCGAATAATAAAAAGAAAAAAGATGACTATTTTTTACTGCATAGCATTTGTATCTGAATAGTATCCATTATTATTTTGTTGTTGTGAAATACGACTTGCGGAACGTGGAATCGACGATGACCTGACCATCCCAGTGCTTCCATAAAGCTGTGTAGAACTGGTTGCCATTCCAAACCGGGTTGCTGACATAGTATTGCCAGAACTGCTTCCTGTCGTACTTCGCGACCTGCTCTCACGTGATGTTTCCTGAATGGTGCTTAAGTTCCTGAGGAGTAATCATAAGATATATGCATTTGTTATTCATTTTTCAACGTGCCCTAAATAATCAAGAAATTCAGTTCAAGGATTGTGGAAAAAAAATTACAGTGGAGGCTCATTAAGAATTGAGTATCGAGATGGTCTAGTTTGTGAATCAGATACGGGATTCTCGTCCGTATCTTGTGTAGCCAAATTCCTTCCCACAAGTCCAGATATGTTTCGGAGCGTTTTCTCTTTTTCCGGGGTTGAATTTGTCAATGGTTTTGGACCAAGCATCAATGCGGTCGTAAGATTAGACATATTTAAATCAATTCCAGTTTGCTGATGACGTCGCAAAATTATTTCATCATCATCTTCATCAGACGAGTTTTCCTATCAAATGGAAAAAAAATACTTTAAAAAAAACTTTATCCGTAACAAAGCACAAAATGCTTTTAGATGATTTAAATGTTAATACCTGTTGACGCCCTAATATGATTGAGCGTCTTGGCTTACGCAAAATTTCAAAAGGCACATCTGCCATTGAATTCCTTCCAAAGTGATTAGATGGCGCATTTTCGTCATTTAATAGAGAAGGACGCTGGAACTAAACCAGTGAAAGCAACCAATTAAATAATTTTAAAATATGTTTTTTAGAAAAATTAAATAATGTTATTTCGGTAATTTTATTATTACAATTGCATGTTCCGAAGTCAAATTCAAAGTTGGTGGTTGTGGCTCTAGCGACTCTGAAGGCGGAGGAAGATTTTCTGGTAATACCTGTATACTTTTCATTACGTCGGGGCGTTTATTCGTGCCCATGCTGGAATTTCCTCGTGCTGGTTGTGAGCAAGTGCTTTCAGAAATGCTTTCATAAAGAGAAAAAGTTCGGAATAATGGTTTTTTATACATGCTTCCCCCGAAACTTGGTGGACGAGGAAGTTCAAAGTCAATTGGTGGTGCAGTTACAGGTGTCATGTTCATCATGTCACCTTCCAAAGGCCTCTCAACCATTCCCAATGCTCTTCTTGGTGGCTGTGGGGGTACAAGTTCGGGGCTTAATGACTTTTCATTATCCATGGTAAACTCAGGCATGAAAGAGCTGGCCGCAACGCTTTGATTTTGGTGCTCAACTTTGGTAGTGTCTCCGCTCTGAAATCTACTAGTTTCACTTGATCCTTGTTCCGTTGACGGTGATGAGTAAATTTCCGCGGTTCGACTGCGTACGTCAACATCGATCATAGATTGCTTCATTCCGAAACTCGATAGGTTTTCATTGTTAACAGTTTCATGTCTAGACTTCACTCGATCTTCAGCGGACTTCTCTCTAATTATTGCTTCCAGTTTGCTTTTGTACTCCTGAATTTCTTCGCCATGCTCCTGTCTTTCTTTTTCAATGATCATTCGAAGGTCCTCTAGCTGATGTTCCAAGTTCATTTTTTCTCGATGAAAGCGCGACTCTTGAACATTACTAGCAGTGGTGGCTCGAGTAAGTTGATTCATTAAATCTTCATTTTGAGCTTCCAGGTGTGATATCTTTTCATCCTTTTGCAAGACCTCATCTGAGAAACGCTTAAGCTCTTGTATTTTGTCCTCTAGTATTTTTAGACTCTTCACCTGCTCATTTAGAAATTGATTGGATTTTTCAAGCATTTCTACTTTCTTGTGTAATTGGGTAGATTGGTTGTTTTCCAATTCTTTTAGTCTTAGTTCCCTTTTCTCAAGCCATCGTTCCACATTCACCATGAGACGATTTGCTACTCGACCACGGGGTAATTCCTGAGAGGAGTTTTTATTCGTTAAAAATTACAGTTCCTTCCATGCTATTAATAATAATACTTACAAAATATACACACCTACCTTGTACTTAATATTTTCAAAAAAGTTGTCATTTCCCTTATTCGGGTGGTTGTTCCTACGTCTGGACAGAATGTCCTTTGAACTAAGGTCTTTTGAAACGAGAATTTCTGAAGCAGTTTCCTTTGACTTGGTTGATATGGAACTGACGTTAACAATGTTTGTAGATTCAGACATTGACTGGAAAGAAGCATTATCCAAAACGGTTGGAACGGGCTCTTCCTTCCTTTCTTTTAAAACTCGTTTGTCTACATGAAGCTTATTTGTTGATGACGATCCGACCTCGTTATCCGATTCATGGTACAATTTCAATTTTGCTGGTGGTTCGGGTATAACTGGATTATCCAAATGGGTGTCTGCGGAATTCCACCGACATGGATCTAGCTGGTTTTCCCTGTCACTATCTGATCCACCCAAGGATGCTAGTACATTTGGTTGAAGTTTGTAACTCAGATTGTCGTTAGCAGCTGCATTTCTGGGAAGCGCATTTTCCTCCTGAAACAAACAAGTAAGTGAAAGTAAAATAAATGCACGTGAATTTTGCAAGACAAAGAATTTAATAAGATTTTCAAAGTTTACTCTCAATACATTAAATATGGGAAGATTTGGTGCTTTTTTATTCTGTTTGCTAGCTAATGTTGACTTGGTTGTGTTGATAGATGCTGCCGGTGGCAAATTTTGACGGAAGGATATGGCTTCATTCTTCTCGCCCATAATTGGAACACATGCGGCAAAGCTCCTCACATCCGAGTGATGCTCTTCTTTTCCAACAACCTCACCGTTCTGGATTGCTTTGGCATACTTCTCAGCCCAAGCTTGTTGAACATGACTGAATACAATTTCATAAACAAAATCCGATTCGATAACGATAATCAAACAAATACGGCGATTTCTTATTGCGGCTTTAATACTTACCTTAACATTTCATCAAGCCTATTCCGATCTTCTTCTTCCTCGACCTTCCGGATTCCAGTTTTAAGTATTTCGGACGCCTTTTTGGTGTCTCCTTCAATCTCATACAATTCCGCAAGTTTAATATACAAGTCACTGATCAACTCTCCCTTGCCCTCCTTTAAAAGCCCGGACAGGAATATAATTTGTTTTTGGACGGCATACGATTTGACCTGAAAAACGAATATTTTTGTCGTATGGAATTAATGTTGAAATACTAAAATATTCACTAAAGACAAGACTAATACTCATACGAGTATAAAGTAATAACACAATAATGTGATATTGGCATTTACTTACACTTATTAGCAACAGGCTGATGAATCTTTTGTCATTTCTATACTTCTGATCATTAAAATAATGACTACCTGCCGTCTTGACCAATTGAGAAAACTTCATCGTAATACTGGGAGTCATATTTGGAAAGTGCTGCTGCAAGTAATTAATAACATCCATCCATGTCTGAAGGGGGTCATCTCCCATGTTTCGGGCGGCATTTTGCTCTAATTTGCTAAAGGACAAAAATTTATTACACAAATAAGCTCGCATTCTTGGACCGTAGCTTTACGCAAACACGATAACAATAACTACTTAATTAATTTACAAAACACTTACTTGATCTCATTCAAATGAAATGTCTCATATTGTAGTTGGTCATCCAAACCCGCAGCAGTAGTCACTGGTAGTGATTCTTCAAGACAAGCCATTCTTCTGCCAGAAGAAAGTGGCTGTATATTTTCTTTTGTGAGCTCCCAACCGTCTGCATTTCTTGCAACACTCATTTTGATAGTTTAGTTACAGTGAAGTTATTACAGGGACGGTGTCACTGCACGTTTTGAAATACCAACTTGTACCGGGATTGACAACAATAACAACAATATTGGTAAAACTCCGAAATTCACAGAAGATTTTTCTCCATCCAATCGCACAATACACACTACACACTTACTTTGTGTTAAAAATGACCAAAAATTAATAGCTAAAGTATGTACCACGTTTGGCCAGCAAAATTATTAGAATTTAAAAAAAATTAGGGACCTCTGCTGCTGCTGCTGCTGCTGTTCTTGTTTACGAGAGGTTGAGGGTTGAATGAATGAAAAGGCTCAACGGTCAAAGGAAACTCATGTGTAAACACATACCATAATACCATCATCCCATCTACATCAAGAAGAGTACGCACGTAAAGCAGCAAGAGCAACAAAGACTTCAACATTCACATTTCTGTGATGATGCCACTATGCCACATCATGCAGGCCACTCTCCTTCTTATCAACTACTTGTACGCGCAAGCGTATAATTTTAGTCCTTGGTCCTTACATATCCCTTGATCTTTTGTCTTATCTAATCTACTATTAGGTATCATTGACATTCTTTTAGGTATTTCGTCCGGTCGAAACTATTTTGTTGCAAGTGCAGTAAAGGGATCATAGTCATAAGTTTTAATGCTAATTAATGTACAAAAACTGCAGAGGGACAATTTGTTGTTTGGTAGTTTCAAAGCCAAACTACAACCATACGAGTAGTTACATAAAAAGTTTGTCTCATAATCCCCATCATGCAGCATCCATTCTTACAATCGTCAGCATCAGTTAAGCCACATTTTCATAACCATCATGTAGAATTTTCACAGAATTTGCCCTCTTCTCTCCACGGAATTTCTTGGATTCGCCCATAAAAGCCCCACGATAATACATTAGGAAAGAAAAAGAAGCTAAACCTATTCTTCGTGTTCTGCTACTATCGGAAGAAGAGATTTGCTACACGAAGGAATAAAAATACAACACAAAAAAAACTCAAACTTTCATAGTCCAAAAAAAACTTGGTTAGAACAATTGGACAAAATACACCATGAAATTACCCACCTTCCCATTTTCATGATACAAGTATGTATCTATTATTATTATCCATCCTACTACACTACTCTTTTTCAGGCATGAAATGCTTAACCATATAATAATATATATATACATACCTAGATTGTACAATGGATATTCTGTGGGATGGGTGATGTTATGTTATTGGGATGACAGGTATGGTATGAGTACGGAGGATGGAGTAAACTTGTATACTTATTCGGTTAAATATTTTATATATCACATTTATACATAGATGGGATTGTATGATGGGATACAATATGATGTAACTCGCGACATCCTCGGCATCCTTTTCCCAAGAAGACGCTATAGTATTGATCAAAAGAAGCAGAGAAAAAAGCCACAAGTAAAAATATTACAGAGAAGGAAGGGACAACTACTACATGGTTACTCTGACCGTATAGCTTTTCTATACGCTATACTTGTGCTGAAGTAAAGAGACCCAGGCTGCCATATCTAGTTCCATAATATAATATATATTCCCATTAAAATATAGAATGGAAATTGATTTATTCCTAAAATATTATACTGCCTGCCTGCCACTTGTCAAACTCTCAATAATATTGCGCATTAAAATATGTCCTAGTTCATTTTCCTAGGAACTTAAGAAACTCCTGTCTTTCTCTCACTTTGGCAGATAAGAAGTTGTACATACTTCAAATTGTTTTGCTGGAGGAAGATCCACAATTCACAACACCATGTGAACACAAATAAAAGAATGTTCTCATTATTATTTAATTAAAAATATCTACTAACTAAACTGCAGTACAATGTGAGAAAAGTTGAATAAGAGGATTGAGGGAGAAGATTAAAATAAAGGTAAATTCAAAATATATATTACATATCTACACAAGCGTGGTGGTCTGTGGAGAATGTATAACACTATAGTCGACAATTAACTAAATGCTTACACGCATGAGTAAGTGTAAAGTTTCTAAAATTCTCAATTCGTTTAACGTAATGGAGACATGACAGATAAATGCTCTACGTTCTACTAAT